>CM037635.1:13889875-13961522 GCA_015227895.2 Colaptes auratus | reverse complement strand
AGAAAACCAGGCAAGGATGGGGAGGTCCTGCATGAAGTGAAGGGCAAACCACAGCTCCATGATCTTCATGCAATTAGTGACAGCAAAGTGAGAATTGTTTCCTGATCACAGAAAGCCATGTAAAGCCTCAAAAGTAGTTCTAAACTTCTACACAGTCTAACTAAGCACAGCAAACATCTCCAAAAGGTAAACAATGCTTCAAAAACCTGTCTGCTATTTATCATCCTGAATTGCTCAAGTGCACACAGAATCTAGGCATGTCCTCCAACGGAGCTGGTAGCTAAGCACTGAACAATCAACACAAGATCAATTAGGCATGGCAATTCTTTTCCAAGAGGCAATGCAGACCATGTAAGTTCAGCATCTGACCTGAACAGTCATCTAAAGGAATTTATCCATCTCCATGGACCACAGTGGACTTCAGCACACTAACTTCTACACCTAAGCTGAACTGCAAAAGGGAATCATGTCTTCAGGGTCCCTTCATAGTTTCATAGTTTCAGTTAGGGTTGGAAGGGACCACAAGGATCATCTAGTTCCAACCCCCCTGCCATGGGCAGGGACACTCTACCCTAGATCAGGCTGGACAGAGCCTTATCCAGCCTGGGCTTAAACACCTCCAGGGACAGGGCCTCAACCACCATCCCGGACACCCATTCCAGGGCTTCACCACTCTCATGGGGAAGAACTTCCTCCTCACCTCCAGCCTGAATCTCCCCACCTCCAGCTTCATTCCATTCCCCCTAGTCCTATCACTCCCTGAGAGCCTGAGAAGTCCCTCCCCAGCCTTCTTGTAGGCCCCCTTCAGATACTGGAAGGCCACAATGAGGTCACCTCGGAGCCTTCTCTTCTCCAGACTGAACAGCCCCAACTCCTTCAGTCTGTCCTCATAGGAGAGGTGCTTCAGCCCTCTGATCATCCTCTGATCATCTTCTCAAACACTGTGAGTCTTCTGAAGGTAACATAGTACACAAATCCCAGGAGGTTTAACCACATCCTGCAGACATGACTTTTTTAACAGCTTCTTCACTGACTGAATGTCCTGAAAGAGGCATTAACAAGCCAGCTAAATCCGTTTGAGCCACTGCCCTTACTCCTCCCTTCTCTGTTGCAGGGTCAGATTGAGGTCGGGAGCCAATTGGCAGGTGCCGTTAAGGCTGCCTGGAGGGGGTGGAAGCTGGACCCCGAGCCTCACATTTCAGAGAGGCAATTGCAGGTGTCAGAGGCTATGAGAGAAGGCTGTGCAGTTTTGTTCACCAGGCAACGTTTTGAACTGACTGGCAGGATTTGAATAGCTGATGTGCCACTGGCTGCTCAGTGTGCAGACAGGGAACTTACAGGGGAAGATTTCAAGAGGCCTCTTGCTCCTTGCTCTTTGTTCTTGCTCTCCCTCTCATCTTCTGCCCCCTCCTCCCGTTTGTTAGTGGGATTCAAGGTGGTGACAAGCACCTGCTTGCTCCTGTCTTCAGGGCAATTAGCTTCTGTTGTCCTAGCAGCACAGTGCCCAGATCTTCGCCACAGCAGCGTCTCCCTCTCTCTCACTTCCTCTAATTTTGGATACTGACATTGGATTCTCTCTGCCCTTGGGACAATAACTACCAACTCAGAGCATCACCTCATTCAACAAAGGGCTTGGTAGGTAACAGCTCAGCGTTCATAACTCAGGCTAATTTACCTGCCTCTTTCTAAGGCTTATAGCTAACCTGTTGGTTAGCTCCGTTGTGAACCCGAGGTGGTTCCTCTCACCACCGGAGGCAGCACCGCTGATGGTTTGCACGTATAAGAAGATTCCAGTTTGTTCCTCTATTTCCAAGATCAGTGCTGGGCCCCACGCTCATTAATAAATTTATTGATGATCTGGATGAGGGGATTGAGTCCATCATCAGTAAATTTGCAGATGACACCAAGATGGGGGCAGGAGTTGATCTGCTGGAGGGTAGGAGAGATCTGCAGAGGGACCTCAACAGGCTGGACAGATGGCAGAGTCCAAGGGCAGGATGAACACATCTAAGTGCAGGTTCTACATATTGGCCACAACAACCCCAGGCAGTGCTACAGGCTGGGGTCAGAGTGGCTGGAGAGCAGCCAGGCAGAGAGGGACCTGGGGGGACTGGTCAATGGTAGGCTGAGGCCAAGAAGGCCAATGGCATCCTGGCCTGCATCAGCAATAGTGTGGCCAGCAGGAGCAGGGAAGTCATTGTGCCCTGTGCTCAGCACTGGTTAGGCCACACCTTGAGTCCTGTGTCTCAGTTCTGGGACCCTCAGTTTAGGAAGGAGGTTGAGTTGCTGGAAGGTGTCCAGAAAAGAGCAATAAAGCTGGGGAGGGGTTTGGAGCACAGCCCTGTGAGGAGAGGCTGAGGGAGCTGGGGTTGCTTAGCATGGAGAAGAGGAGGCTCAGGGGAGACCTTCTTGCTGTCTCCAACTCCCTGAAGGGAGGTTGTAGCCAGGTGGGGGTTGGTCTCTTCTCCCAGGCAGCCAGCACCAGAAACAGAGGACACAGTCTCAAGCGCATCAGGTAGGTTAGGCTGGAGGTGAGGAAGACAGTTCTTCCCAGAAAGAGTAATTGGCCATTGGAATGTGCTGCCCAGGGAGGTGGTGGAGTCCCCATCCCTGGAGGTGTTTAGGAAGAGACTTTATGGGGTGCTTGGTGCCATGGTTTGGTTGATTAGATGGTGTTGGGTGATAGGTTGGACTTGAGGATCTCAAAGGTCTCTTCCAACCTGGTCTATTCTATTCTATTCTATTCTATTCTATTCTATTCTATTCTATTCTATTCTATTCTGATTGTTCCAGGCTGTTATTCTACTGTTTATTAGCCTCCATTGTGTGTAATTAACCTATCATTGACCAGGCAAATGATCCTGAATCAAATTGGCTCAGAAATAGTATTTTTTTTTAATTTAATAAATCATATTAATGTTTTATCATATTTCTGGCTTCTCAATTGGATATAAACTAAATCACTAAACCATCTGTGATGGCTTCAGGCTGTGCCTTTACGGAAGGTAGCTGCAAATTCTCTAGCTGCACAGTTAAGAAGGAAAACAAGAGAAATAGTTCTAAACGAATTTCATTGGTCAGATGTGAGATGTACCACAGCAACACCTCATATTCTTCTCTCATTCCATCTTTCTGCTTGCATGCTGGTTGTTCCTGGATAGAGACCTCTTATCACCTAATGCCCTTGAGATAAGACCACTGACTTTCTAACGACGCTTTTGGACTAACTGAAATTTCCCTAAGATTCCTCCTTTTCTCTTTGCTTCTAATTAACCAGAGGGAAAAGGGAGGGAGAGGTTGGGGGAAGCAGGGCAGTGTCCTCCTGCTCAAGGAAGATTTCTGTGCTGTTTTCTCTCTGTGAATACCTGTATGATATTGTACATGCTGTATATTTGTACATATTCATTGCATTCCATTACTGCTTGTAAAAGGCCGGGGAAGGACTTTTCAGGCTCTCAGGTAGTGATAGGACTAGGGGGAATGGAATGAAGCTGGAGGTGGGGAGATTCAGGCTGGACGTGAGGAGGAAGTTCTTACCGTGAGGGTGGTGACCTGAATGGGTTATCCAGGGAGGTGGTTGAGGCCCCATCCCTGGAGGTGTTTAAGACCAGGCTGGATGAGGTTCTGGCCAGCCTGATCTAGTGTGGGGTGTCCCTGCCCATGGCAGGGGGGTTGGTACTAGCTGATCCTTGTGGTCCCTTCCAACCCTAACTGAAACTATGAAACTATGAAAACACAGCTCCTTCATTTGCTTCTCCATCTGAGGTCAGCTGAGCTTTTGTTTGATGTGGGTGGGTTAAACCATCACACCATCAATGATTAAGCTGTTAAGCAACACATAGAATCACAGAATTGTTTTGGTTGGAAAAGACCTTTAAGATCATCAGATTACAACAACAGACTGGGTATATTCCAATGGCATGTGGAATTCTTGCAGAATCATGAGAAAAAATCATGTCCACAATTTACTGCAGCTAGTTAGTTACAATACAATACAATACAATACAATACAATACAATACACCAGGTTGGAAGAGACCTTCAAGATCATCGTGTCCAACCCATCAACCAATCCAACCCACCTAAAGAACTAACCATGGCACCAAGCACCCCAGCAAGTCTCCTCCTGAACACCTCCAATGATGGTGACTCCACCACCTCCCCTGGTGCAGCCTGAGACTGTGTCCTCTTGTTCTGCTGCTGGCTGCCTGGGAGAAGAGACCAACCTCTGCCTGGCTACAGCCTCCCTTCAGGAGTTGTAGAGAGCAAGAAGGTCACCCCTGAGCCTCCTCTTTTCCAGGCTAAGCAACCCCAGCTCCCTCAGCCTCCCCTCATAGGGCTTGTCTTCCAAACCTCTCACCAACTTTGTTGCCTTTCTCTGGACACCTTCCAGCAACTCAACCTCCTTCCTAAACTGAGGGGCCCAGAACTGGACACAGGACTCAAGGTGTGGCCTAACCATTGCAGTGTACAGGGGCAGAATGACCTCCCTGGCCAGCTCCTGCTGGCCACACTGTTCCTGATGCAGGTCAGGATGCCATTGACCTTCTTAGCTGCCTGGGCACACTGCAGGCTCATGTTCAGCCTACCATTAGTTAGAAAGCTCTGAACTCTATTAACATTTATCAGAAAATTGTGTGGAGAACACAGGGAGTTCTGAGGTGACAGGGAGAGTCAGGGAGTCCTGGCAGACAAGTTCACCATAACGTGCCAATGGTATGCTGGGCTGCATGAAGAATGTGGGCAGTAAGTTAAGGAAGGTTCTCCTCTCCCTCCACCCTGCCCTGGTGAGGCCACACCTGGAGTATTGTGCCCAGTTCCAGCTCCCCAATTTAAGAGAGACAGAGAACTGCTGGGGAGAGTCCAACAGAGGGCCACAAAGATGCAGAGGGAACTGGAGCATCTCTCTTGTGAGGAGAGGCTGAGAGACCTGGGGCTCTTTAGGCCAGAGAAGAGCAGACTGAGAGGAGGTGTTCTCAGTGCATATAAATATTGAAAAGGTGGAGATCAAGAGGATGAGGCTGGGCTCTTTTCAGTTTTGTCCAGTAACAGAACAGGGGCCAGTAAGCACAAACTAGAACACAGGTGATTTCACTTAAATATAAGGAAAAGCTTTTTCCCTTTGAGGGTGCCAGAGCACTGGAACAGCTTGCCCAGAGCTGTCGTGGAGTCATCTCTGGAGATTCTCAAAGCCTGCCTGAACACATTCCAGTGCAACCTGCTCTAGATGAGCCTCTCTAGCAGGGAAGGTTAGGAAGAAGTTCTTCATAGAAAGAGTTATTGGCCATTGGAATGTGCTGCCCAGGGAGGTGGTGGAGTCACCATCACTGGAGGTGTTTAGGAGGAGACTTGATGGGGTGCTTGGTGCCATGGGTTAGTTGATCAGATGGTGTTGGGTGACAGGTCGGACTTGATGATCACAAAGGTCTTTTCCAACCTGGTCTGGTCTATTCTATTCTATTCTATTCTATTCTATTCTATTCTATTCTATTCTATTCTATTCTATTCTATTCTATTCTAATCCATTCCATTCCATTCCATTCCATTCCATTCCAGATGATCTCCAGAGGTGCCTTTCAACCTCTCCCATGCTGTGATTGTGTAAATTGTCAGAAGTATCATTTGTCTGCACCATCCACAGTTCCACTACTGACAAAAACTGACATAGGCCATTATGAATTGAAGGTAAAGGGAGGGATTGGAGCACACTTCCCCACAAAAGAAAATTCATTACCTTTTCAGATTCACCATTGCCCATGGTATACCTGTAGGTGTGTTGAAGGCTGGAAGAAGTTTTCCTGCCAGTTGCACAGCTTTGATCTTGAAAACCTAAGATAGTAGGATCAATTGCAAACAGTTACAAAGTCTGGTTTATCTCCAAGAGCTACAGAGACTGAAATTTCCTCTCCCCACCCCGCGCTTTGTACTCGGAAAGTTTTACATCACAAAGAGTAGATTAAGTTATCATTTATTTTCCAATTGTTCACTTTACAAATTGCATTAAGATCTGAACATGAAAAGAAACCTTGTCATTTTCATTCCTTTCCTTCTATGCACCCCAGCAATAGTGCTTAGGATCCTATTAATGAAGAACATAAATTCTCCTCCCACCTCCCTCCACCGATGATAGGAATTTCAAGTGCTTTCTAAAGCAGTCTTTAAGCCATACTTTATATTCTGCAGCTAAAAATCAAGAGAACCCTCCTCCTCTCCACCAAATATTGTCACTTTTACAAACTTCCAGTCACTTTATAATCAGATATATAGTGCAGATGGGGTTCTTACTCTTGTACGAACATCATCTATGCAAAACCCATACATACACAGTTTCCTGTAGCTTTCCCTTCATTGAAAATGCCTAAGGAAAATAATTATAGGCTTAATCTTCCCTCTCAAGTCTGATTACTCATGGAAATTACTGATGGGATGAAATTTCTTTCGTTTCCAGGGCTGTTCCTACCTACTTTTGAAACATAAATCTGTCATAGCCTTATTAGGAGCCCAATGTTTATCAGTTCAACAAGCAACTGGGAGAAAGTTCCTTCTAAGCCCACAGGAAGCCTCTTTGCCACGAAGGCATATTTGGTAGATACATGATGATGACATAGAAGACATAGAACTGTTTTTACCAGCCAGCATTCATTTTAATCAAAGCACTGCCAGCATTCACTATGTTTCTGCAGAAGTATCTTCTTAGTTTGGAGACAAGGTTATTCAGCAGTTTGAAGAACTGTATGAGCATGGAACAAAAAAAGCTACCATGCCCCTTATGCAACACAGCCATACACAGAAGCATTCTCTCCCTGGAGACCAGCAACAGGGAACAAGCAAATGGAATGAACCTGTGTCATGGGAAACTCTGTCTGGTATCAAGAAAAAGCTTTTCACGGAGAGGGTGGTCACGGCACCAAGCCTGGCGGCATTCAAGGGGTATCCGGACAACACTGTTAGTCACCTGGGTTTGGTTTAGGTAGCCTGGTGAGGAGCAGGGCGCTGGATCTGACAGAATCATAGAACCCTTTTGATTGGAAAAGACCTTTAAGATCACCAGGTCCAACCATTGCCTAAGGCCTCCAAGTCTGGTGGTAAACCACACCCCACAACATCCTCTGTGGCTTTGAAACACCTCCAGGCATGAGGATTCAACCAGCTCCCTGGGGAGCCAGCTCCAGTCATTGAGAACTCTTTCAGGGTAGGTATTTCTTTCAATAGCCAATCCAAACCTCCCCTAGTGCAACTTCAGGCCATTCCTCTCATCCAACTGCTTGCTATTAGGGAGAAGAGACAAGCACCCACCTCCTAGAATCTCCATCCAGGGAGTTGCAGAGATTGAGAAGGTCTCCCCTCAGCCTCCTTTTCTCCAAACTAAACAACCCCAGTTTCCTTCAGTGTCCCTCACAAGACCTGTTCTCTAGAACCTTCACCAGCATCATTACTCCTATTGGTCCATTCCATCTTCAGATATTCTACAATTCTCTTGCTAGAGTCACCATCACTGGAGGTGTCCAAGAGGGGACTGGATGAGGCACTTGGTGCCATGGTTTAGTTGATTAGATGGTGTTGGGTGGTAGGTTGGACTCAATGATCTCAAAGGTCTTTTCCAACCTGGTTAATTCTATCCTATCCTATCCTATCCTATCCTATCCTATCCTATCCTATCCTATCCTATCCTACCCTACCCTACCCTATCCTATCCTATCCTATCCTATCCTATCCTATCCTATCCCTTTCCTGCATTTGGCCTTAGTGCCGTGGTTTAGTTGATTAGATGATGTTGGTTGATAGGTTGGAGTTGATGATCTTGAAAGTCTTTTCCAACCTGGTTAATTCCATTCCATTCTAGTCTAGTCTAGTCTAGTCTACCAACTACCTGAGCAACCCTCTGTAATAGAGAAGAATAAGAGCTTTATAAAGGACTATGGGACAGGTCTCTCAGATGTTTAAATGAGATCTCCCCATTTTGTAAAGCGTAAGAGAGACAAACTGAAGAGATGCTCACTGGAGAAGCAAGCTGAAAAGTAGCTGAAAAAATAAGCAAATGAGGACACTCACATTTTTTTCATATGAAGGTGGAAAAAGATCAAGATCTTAATATTTGAGGAGGTGACTACTGAGACACGAAATAAACAAGAACAGAGTATTGAAGATGACATCTAATTCTGTTTGATGCAGCGGGGTTTGGAAGGATGGAGCTGGAGCTGCAAGCAATGAGCCAGGAGAAATAACTTTTACAGAGCTACTCTAAATGAGGAAAATGGGATACATCCAAACTTGAAATGACAACACCTCAGATCATGAGCTGATAGGATCATGAAAGAGAAGAGGGAATATGGCTTGAAAGAACAAGGAACTACTGGAGAGAGTCCAACAGGGGGCCACTAAGATAATGAGGGACCTGGAGCACCTCTCTTATGAGGAAAGGCTGGGAGAATGGGGGCTGGTTAGCCTGGAGAAGAGCAAACTGAGTTAGGAATATTATGAATGCTTATCAGTACCTAAAGGTTGACTGTCAGGAGGATGGAGCCATGATGTCCAGTGACAGGACAAGGAGCAATGGACACAAAGTGGAACACAGCAAGTTCCATGTATGTAAACAGAGGGAAAAGTCTTTCTTTTGAGGGATTTATCCTAGGTGATCCTGCTCTAGCAGAGGGGCTGGACTAGATGATCTTCAGAGGTCCCTTCCAACCCTGACTGTTCTGTGACTCTCTGACAGTAGCTCTTGCAGCAAGAAGGAATGATTTGAAAAGAGCCTTTTCAAGACTCACTTTCACACTTAGGCATGAGTGATTGCAGCTGGTGTGGTGTGCAAATTCCAGGTTGCTGATTTCAGTCCTGAGATGATTTAGGATCATAGAATTGTAAACAGTTGGAAGAGACCTCTAAGATCACCATGTCCAACCACTAGCTGGGGAAGAGGAGGCTCAGGGAGACCTTATTGCTGTCTCCAACTCCCTGAAAGGAGGTTGTAGCCAGGTGGGGGTTGGTCTCTTCTCCCAGGCAAGCAGCACCAGAACAAGAGGACACAGTCTCAAGGTGTGCCAGGGGAGGTATAGGCTGGAGGTGAGGTGAAAGTTCTTCCCAGAGAGAGTTGTTAGCCATTGGAATGTGCTGCCCAGGGCGGTGGTGGAGTCACCATTCCTGGAGGTGTTCAGAAAGGGATTGGATGTGGCACTTGAAGCCATGGTTTAGTTAGTCCTGAGGTGTTGAGTTACAGGTTGGACTTGATGATCTCTGAGGTCTTTTCCAACCTTATTGGTTTTATGATTCTATGATTCTATGATAGACTTTTAGCAAAGATACTGATAGAAGACAGTCTTTGAGAAAAACATGTAAAAGTGTAGCAGTCAAATTCAGCTAACACTCTGACCTTAAAGAAAGAACCAAGTTGAAGTGGCCTCAAGCTGTGTCAGGTTCAGATGAGGTATTAGGACAAACTTCTTTAATGAAAGAGTGGTCAGGCATTGGAACAGGCTGCCCAGGGGAGTGGTGGTGCCACCATCCATGGAGGTGTTCAAAAAAATGTGTAGACATGGCACTGCAGCACACGGGTTAGTGGGCATGGTGGGCTTGGATTACAGTTCGACTTGATGAGCTTAGAAGTCTTTTCCATCTTTAATGATTCTATGAACATAGGAATCTTAGAATCATAGAATCAGTAAGTTGGAAAAGACCTCAGACATCAAGTCTAACCTCTCACCCAACACCTCATGACTAACCAAACCATGGCTCCAAGTGCCACATATAATCCCTTTTTGAACACCTCCAGGGACAGTGACTCCACCACCTCCCTGGGCAGCACATTCCAATGGGCAATCTCTCTTGCTGGGTAGAACTTTCTCCTCACCTCCAGCCTAAACCTCCCCTGGCACAGCTTGAGACTGTGTCCTCTTGTTCTGGTGCTGGTTGCCTGGGAGAAGAGACCACCCCCCACCTGGCTACAACCTCCCTTCAGGAAGTTGGAGACAGCAAGAAGGAATCCCCTGAGCCTCCTCTTCTCCAGGCTAAGCAACCCCAGCTCCCTCAGCCTCTCCTCACAGGGCCTTCTCCCCAGCCTTGTTGCCCTTCTCTGGACATGTTCAAGAGTCTCAATGTCCTTCTTAAACTGAGGGGCCCAGAACTGGACACAGGACTCAAGGTGTGGCCTAACCAGTGCTGAGTACAGGGCAGAATGACTTCTCTGCTCCTGCTGTCCACACTATTCCTGATGCAGGCCAGGAGGCCATTGGCCTTCTTGGCCACCTGGGCACACTGCTGGCTGATGTTCAGCCAGTTATCAATTAGTACCCCCAGGTCCCTTTCTGTCGAGCTGCTCTCCTAGTATAAAAAGTGTAATACAGATAGAGACTACAGTAACTAGGGAAAAAGAAACCCTGAAGAGAACTAAAAGCTCTGTCTTGACCCAGTTATAAATAAGCTATCCAATTTGCATATATAAATGTATGTCCAAAAATTCATGCTGAATTCTTAGCATTAGAGGAGTCAAAACCATGTAGAACTATCTGCCAGGAGTCATCTCCAAGGAGCTCATCTACAGCATAGACAAGTTCCAACACCTAATCCAGACCAGAATGAAGACTCCCAATTGAATGTCACATAGTACTAAAAGATTTTTATGGTATGAACTTGTTCAACTTCTGCTTCTGGATGCTGCACCCTCTGAAAAGGCTGCAGTATTGTATTTATTATTCATCAATAAAATATGGAAGCATTAAGGAAAGAATATTCATAGAATCATAGAATCAATAAGGTTGGAAAAGACCTCAGAGATCATCAAGTCCAACCTGTCACCCAAACACCTCAGGACTAACTAAACCATGGCTTCAAGTGCCACATCCAATCCCCTCTTGAACACCTCCAGGGACGGTGACTCCACCACCTCCCTGGGCAGCACATTCCAATGGCCATTAGGAGACCATTCCTAGACACATCCTCAGTAGAAGAAAGTAACAATTTACAGAATGGAATAGAACAGAACAAAACTGAATAAAATACATTTCATTTGGAAAAGACCTTTTCAAGATCATTGAGTCCAGCCATTACCTAACTCTATGAAGTCTGGTGCTAAACCATGCCCCTCAGCACCACATCTCTGCATCTCTGAAACACCTCCAGGGATGGGGCTTCAAACACCTTAGCTGGGGGCCTGTTCCAGTGGTTGAAAACTCTTTCAGTGAAGGAGTTTCTTCTAATACTCAGCCTAAACCTCCCATGGAGCAACATCAGGCCATTTCCTATCATGCTGTCACTAGTTCCTAGGCACAAGAGACCAACACCTACCTTACTTCAACCTCCTTTCAGGGGAGTTGCAGAGAGCAAGAAAGTTTCCCTTCAGTCTCCTTTTCTCCAGACTAAACAACAGCAGGTCACTCAGCCACTCCTCACAAGAACTGTTCTCTAGATCCTTCACCAGCTTCACTGCCCCTCTCTGGACCTGCTCCAGCACCTCAATGTCTTTCTGGTAGTGAAGACCCCAAAACTGAACCCAGCAATCAAGGTGTGGTCTCACCACTGTTGAGTTATAGGGGCAGAATCCTGCTGGTCCCACTCTTCCTGATACAGGCCAAGATGCTATTGACCCTCTTGGCCACCTGTCCACACATGGGCTCCTGCTGTGTACCATTATCCAGCTTCTCATTCATTTGAAATACTCAGCATTTGGGGAACAATCTGTAGTGCTGGCAGCAGCTTTTAGTTAAAGTGTATGAAGCAAAGATCAAGCTGGTCTAAGCATGCATGGATCCACAGGAGGGCAGTTAAAGCAAAGGCAACCACTCTGCCAGCCAGTTGAGCTGAGGGGCAAACAACAGCATCAGAGTAGCAGCACTAGCTCCTAGTTCAGAACCACCACACTAGCAGTATCTGCAAAAACTTGCTGTGAGCAGAGAGAACCCTCTCTGCTAGGTCTGCTGGGCCCCATCCTCTTCAACATCTTTATTGATGATCTGGATGAGGGCATTGAGTCCATCAGCAGTAAATTTGCAGATGACACTAAGCTGGGGGCAGGAGTTGATCTGCTGGAGGGCAGAGAGGCTTTGCAGAGGGTCCTCGACAGGCTGGACAGATGGGCAGAGGCCAAGGGCAGGAGATTGAACACATCCAAGTGCCAGGTTCTGCACATTGGCCACAGCAACCCCATGCAGTGCTACAGGCTGGGGTCAGAGTGGCTGAAGAGCAGCCAGAGAGGGACCTGGGGGTATTGATTGATTGTAGGCTGAACATGAGCCTGCAGTGTGCCCAGGCAGCCAAGAAGGCCAATGGCATCCTGGCCTGCATCAGGAAGAGTGTGGCCAGCAGGAGCAGGGAGGTCATTCTGCCCCTGTACACTGCACTGGTTAGGCCACACCTTGAGTCCTGTGTCCAGTTCTGGGCCCCTCAGTTTAGGAAGGAGGTTGACTTGCTGGAAGGTGTCCAGAGAAGGGCAACAAAGTTGGTGAGGGGTTTGGAACACAGCCCTGTGAGGAGAGGCTGAGGGAGCTGGGGTTGCTTAGCCTGGAGAAGAGGAGACTCAGGGGTGACCTTCTTGCTCTCTACAACTCCCTGAAGGGAGGTTGTAGCCAGGCAGAGGTTGGTCTCTTCTCCCAGGCAGCCAGCAGCAGAACAAGAGGACACAGTCTCAGGCTGTGCCAGGGGAGGTTTAGACTGGATGTTAGGAGGAAGTTCTATACAGAGAGAGTGATTGCCCACTGGAATGGGCTGCCCAGGGAGGTGGTGGAGTCACCATCACTGGAGGTGTTCAGGAAGAGGCTTGCTGGGGTGCTTGGTGCCATGGGTTACTTGTTTAGGTGGGTTGGATTGGATTGGATTGGATTGGATTGTTAAATTCTGATTTAGCATCAGGAAGTAAAACTATACCTTTCTACATCCCTCTCTTATTGAAGACTGAATGCAGGGAAGCACTTAAAAAGTTGTCTGAAGATCTGCCTTTTCTTTCTCCTGCTGCCATCTCCATCTCAGTTCACTGCTGCTACGAGATGACAGTCCCACCTAGTGCTTGATACAGGGCTTTCCTTTGGGCTGGAGTGAGGACTGGGATACAGCTCCATAGGTTTTTGTAAGAGCACAGGGGCCAGAAGAGTGTATTTGGAGAATGTAGGGAAAAGAAAAGAAATGTAGTGAGCAGCAATGGATGAGAGTGCAGTGCTCCACTGAGCTCATGGAAGCAATTTCACTCACTCAGTTGCAGACTTACCATAAGAGAAACAGGAAATGCCTCAGGCTCTACTTTTCAATAAGGGGCTGGCATCAGACAGCAGAGTTATTTATCACAGAGCAGGTTTTGTTTGTTTGTTTTGCAGTTTTGGTTGGTTGGTTGGGGGGTTTGTTGTTTTGTTTTGTTGTTGGTTGGGTTTTTTCCTTCTAAGCCAGGTTTTGCTGCCAGCACCAGCCAGCAATGTGCCTTCACAGCCAAGAAGGTGAGCGGGACCCTGGGATACACTAAGAATAGTGAGGCCAGCGGGTCAAAGGATCATCTCCCCCTTTATTCTGCCACAGCTGGAGCACTGGGTCCAGTTCTGCGATCTCCACTGCTTCAAGAGAGACAGGGAACTACTGGAGAGAGTCCAGCAGAGGGCCGTGAGGATTTGGAGGGAACCAGAGCATTTTTCTTATGAAGAGAGGCTGAGACACCTGGAGCTCTTTAGCCTGGAGAAAACTGAGAGAGGATCTTCTCAGTGCTTACCAACATCTAAAAGGTGGAGATCAAGAGAACAAGGCTGAGCTCTTTTCAGTAGTGCCCAGTGATAGGGCAAGGGGCAATGGGTACAAAGAGTCTAAGATCAGTGTTAAGGAAAAAGGAATCAATGTGAATCTGGGCTATGGCATAAACTTAAAACAGCTATGGTGTCAAGTGGCTCTGCTGTCCTTATTTTATTCTCTCTTCTAATAGTTGTATACATGGATGAATTTCTCCCTTAAGCCTTCTCTTCTCCAGGTTGAACAGCTGCAGTTGAACAGCCTTTCCTCAGATGCTCCAGTCCCTGAATCATCTCTGTGGCCCTTTGCTAGGCTCTCTTCAGTATGTCCATGCCTCTTGTACTAGGGAATCCAGAGCTGGACACAGAGCTCCAGTTGTGGCCACACCATTGCTGAATAAAAGCAAAGGATCACCTCCTTTAGCCTTCTGGCAGCATTCCTCCTAATGCAGCCCAGGACACCATTCCCTTTCCCTGCAGCAAGAGCACGTTGCTGGCTCATGCTCAACTCAGTGCTCAGCACTGTTCTGCAAAGCTGCTTTCCAGATGGTTGGCCTCCAGCACATATTGTTCCTCCCCAGGTGCAGGACTTTGCACTTGCCCTCACTGAACTGTATGATGTTCTCCAGGCTTCTGAGATCCCTCTGGGTGGTAGTGTGCTGCTCTGGGCTATCAACCACTCTTCCCAGCGTTCCGCTACCAGCAAACTTGCCGGAGGGGCTCTTTGCCTTATCATCCAGATCATTAACAAAGATGTTGAACCTGGACCTAGTATTGACACCTGGCATACACCACTAGCTTTTGGCCTCCAACTGTATTTTGCACCATCACCCCTCTGAGCTTGGCTGTTCAGAGAGTTTTCAATGTTATCTGCTCATTCAGCCCTTACCTGCTCATTCAGCCCCTATGTCACCAGCTTCTCTGGGAGAATCTGATGGGAAACAGTGTTAAAAGCCTTACTGAAGCCAAGGCAGACAATATTCACTGCCCTCTCTTCCCTCCCAAGCTGCTGATATCATCACAGATTATCAAGATGGGTTGAGTATGACTTATCATATGTGAATATGTGCTGGCTACTCCCAGTCACCTCGTTCATGGGCTGGGGAATAGTTTCCCAAGAGAGCTGCTCCACCACCTTCCCAAGGACTGAGGTAAGACTGACTGGCCTGTAGTTCCCTGGGTCCTGCTTCTTGCCCTTTCTGAAGATAGGAGTGATTGAAGGGTGATACAATTCACCTTTAGCTTGGGTGCCAAACAATACTCATCTCTGAATCTTGGCCTTTTAAGCTACTAGACTTCTATGAGGCATAAAGTTGCTCAAATACAGATTCACACCTGCAGAGAGAAAGAAACTGAGCTTAGTGCCTCCATTCCAGTAGTCTCAAAAATTTTAGAACACTGCTAAATTCATCCTGATGGGAATCCAGAAGTGGTTACTTCTCTTCATGCAACTGCTGCTGTAGAATCCTCCTATGCTATGAGCATTCTGGTCTCTCAAGAACAAAAGGGTAAAGCAGGTATTACTGTGTGGCCCTGGCCAGGGGCCAAATGCCCACCAAAGCTGCTCTATCACTCCCCCTTAGATTGGTAAGGGAGAGGGGAAATATAACAGAAGATAGAAGCAATTTAGCAATAATGATAAGCAAAGCAATAGACTGCATGGAATCAAAAGCAGAGAGAGAGAGAGAGAGAGAGGTTAGTCTCTGCTTCCCATCAAGCGAGACGGTGGTGGGTCTCGGGAAGCAAAGCTCTCGACTCTCAATGGTTCCTCTGCAGGACAGAGCCCACAGATGAATTCCCCTCCCCCAGCTTCCTTCTTTCACTTCACTTGGAGTGTGTGCAGAGGAGGGCAAGGAAGCTGGGGAAAGGCCTGGAGAATAAATCTCATGAAGAATGACTGAAGGAGCTGGAGATGGTTAGTATGAAAGAGGGGAGGCTGAGGGGAGACCTCATTGCTGCCTACAACTACCTGAAAGGATGCTGGGGAGAGGCTGGTGCTGGTCTCTTCTCATAGGTAATTAGTGACAGAACAAGAGGGAATGGCCTCAAGCAGTGACTGGGTAGGGTTAGACTGGGCATTAGGAAAAAAATTTTTCATGCCATGAGTGGTCAGGCATTGGAATGTGCTGCTCAGGGAGGTGGTGGAGTCCCCAGGCCTGGAGGTGTTTAAAGGTGGTTTGGATGTGGTGCTTGGGGATCTGGTTTAGGGGTGAGCCTTGTAGAGTAGGGTTCTGGGTTGGACCTGGTGATCCTGAGGGTCTGTTCCAACCTGAATGATTCTGTGATTCTTATATCTGAGCTGATGTCATACAGCATGGAATACCCCTTTGGCCAGCTTGGCTCAGCTGTGTCCCCTCCCAAGATCTTGCCCACCCCCCAGCATACTCTTGGGGCAGGAAATGTTTGAACACCACAGCCTGGACACTTGTTCAGCAGTAGCCAAAACACTGCTGTGTTATCAACTCCTGCTGCAAAACACAGCACTAGAAGGATGCTTTGAGGGGAATTAACTCCAGCTCAGGCAAACCCAATACACACTGTATTCACAGATATTACTTAGCTTGCTGATTGACTCATTCCACAAGCCAAAAAGTGCTTCACAAAAGAGTCTTTCTTGAAAAGGTAAAACCCAACCAAACAAAAACCCTCACACCAAACCAAACAAACACATTACCAACTCAGCAAACCCAGAAAGTCAACACTCAGGATCCCTGGGACACACTGCTGTCCAATCTGCTCCAGGTGAACCGCTTTAAGCAGGGGTGCTGAACTAGACATCTCTGGAGGGCCATTCCAACCCCTACCATGCTGTGATCCTGTGGCTCCTCCTGCACCCATTTGGATCCAGAGGCCTCTCTTGCCTTCCAAGATGTCTAAAATCAGAGCAGTTTTTGTGCACTAGAAGAAAAAATGCCTTTGTAAAACAAATCTCCTGAAACACAGAGTTTCCAAACCTGGCAGACCAGGCTCATGTTTTCATTAGCCAGAAACACCTCACAGGAGACTTCCACAAATACTTCCACACATGAAAACCACACTAGCTACTTCACTGAAAAACACACTTTTGCATAGGAAAATGAATGGTGGGAAGGCAAGAAAGGCTGTCCAGTTTCAGGTGAGGGATGAAATTAAGTGATGTAACAGTCACCTTCAATTTAAAACCCATGGTTACACAAGCCCAGCTATCCTTGGTAGATCTGCCTGGAGATTCAGAGATTTGGAAGGAGGAAACAGGGAACTCCAGGCCTGTCAGCCTGACCTCAGTGCCAGGGAAGGTTATGGAACAGGTCATCTCGAGTGCAATCACACAGCACTTAGAGGATGGCCAAGGGATCAGGCCCAGCCAGCATGGATTCAGGAAGGGCAGGTCCTGCCTGACCATGATCTGATCTCAGTCTTCTATGCTCAGGTGACTGCCTGGTGGATGTGGGGTTGCTGTGGATGTGGTCTGCCTGGACTTCAGCAAGGCCTTTGACACCGTCCCCCCAGCAAACTCCTGGCCAAGCTGTCAGCCCCTGGCTTGGACAGCAGCACTCTGAGCTGGTTAGGAACTGGCTGGAGGATGAGCCCAGAGAGTAGTGGGGAATGGTGCCACAGCCAGCTGGCAGCCAGGCACCAGTGGTGTGCCCCAGGGATCAGTGCTGGGCCTCATCCTGTTCAATATCTTTATTGATGGTCAGGATGAGGGCATTGAGTCCATCATCAGTAAATTTGCAGATGGCAACAAGCTGGGGGCAGGAGTTGATCTGTTAGAGGGTAGGAGAGCTCTGCAGAGGGACCTTGCCAGGCTGGACAGATGGGCAGAGTCCAAGGGCAGGAGATTGAACACATCCAAGTGCCAGGTTCTGCACACTGGCCACAGCAACCCCAGGCAGTGCTACAGGCTGGGGGTCAGAGTGGCTGAGAGCAGCCAGGCAGAGAGGGACCTGGGGGTGCTGGTTGATAGCTGGCTGAACATGATCCAGCAGTGTGCCCAGGTAGCCAAGAAGGCCAATGGCATCCTGGCCTGTATCAGGAAGAGTGTGGCCAGCAGGAGCAGGGAGGTCATTCTGCCCCTGTACTCATCACCGGTTAGGCCACACCTTGAGTCCTGTGTCCAGTTCTGGGCCCCTCAGTTTAGGAAAGATGTTGAGCTGCTGGAAGGTGTCCAGAGAAGGGCAACAAAGCTGGGGAGGGGTCTGGAGCACAGCCCTGTGAGGAGAGGCTGAGGGAGCTGGGGTTGCTTAGCCTGGAGAAGAGGAGGCTCAGGGGAGACCTTATTTCTCTCTACAACTCCCTGCAGGGGAGGTTGTAGCCAGGTGGGGGTTGGTCTCTTCTCCCAGGCCACCAGCACCAGAACAAGAGGACACAGTCTCAAGCTGTGCCAGGGGAGGTTTAGGCTGGAGGCTAGGAAGTTCTTCCCAGCAAGAGAGATTGGCCATTGGAATGTGCTGTCCAGGGAGGTGGTGGAGTCACCATCCCTGGAGGTGTTCAGGAGGAGACTTGCTGGGGTGCTTGTTGCCATGGTTTAGTTGTTTAGTTGGGTTGGATTGGTTGATGGGTTGGACACGATGATCTTGAAGGCCTCTTCCAAACTGGTCTATTCTATTCTATTCTATTCTATTCCTTCCATTCCATTCCATTCCATTCAACTCAACACTCCCTCCCAACTGAGTGCCATCTGCAAACTCACT
Source organism: Colaptes auratus (assembly GCA_015227895.2). NCBI lineage: Eukaryota > Metazoa > Chordata > Aves > Piciformes > Picidae > Colaptes > Colaptes auratus. The sequence continues at coordinate 13,943,156 of CM037635.1, read as the reverse complement.
GAGGGTGCACTGAGTTCCCTCATCCAGATCACAGATAAGGACATTAAAGAGAACACTGGGCAGATTCTTCTGCAGAGTAGATGCTCAGACTCTAGCTCTGATGACTGAGGCATCTTGGAATTTAATGAAATATTCATTGGTTTCACCCTACCACCACTTTTGAACAATCTACACAAGAAAGGTTGTTCTTATTAGCAGCACTGCTTGAAATTTTTGCTCTGCAGTACCTAAATGCAGCAGTTTGGTGTGCAATGGGCGACCAAGAACTGACATTTAAACTATCTGGCACTGGCTGATAATGTCTCAATTAAACTGCCTAACTTCCATTCCCCTCAATAGCTGTATCAGCCTCCTTGGCATGAGTTCAATGCATAACTGAGTAGGAAATTTACACATTCTCCATCTTTAAAGAGCCTTCAAATCTGAGATGCTTTACACTAGTCAGACAGCATCACAGGATCACTTCAGATTCTGAATAAATCCAATGAAAATCTGGCATATACTAGATGCCTCCTTGATCTGATCATTCCAGGAAGATATAATATACCACTAAGCCAAAACTCCTGGAAATCCTGAGTTTGTTTTCTCTTCTATTCTTCTCATTGGAAAGTTGCTTTCAGCCTTGGTATCTTCTGTGCTTCATCTTTCCTGCTTTTCCTGTTTCTGACTCCTTCACTGTGAGCTGCACTGCACTTGCACAAGCAGTATTAACCTGCCAGATTCATCATCTTTGCAAATAAACTACTGACAGAATCATAGAATCAATAAGGTTGGAAAAGACCTCAGAGATCATCAAAGTCCAACCTCTCACCCAACACCTCAGGACTAACTAAACCATGGCTTCAAGTGCCACATCCAAGCCCTTTTTGAACACCTCCAGGGATGGGGACTCCACCACCTCCCTGGGCAGCACATTCCAATGGCTAACAACTCTCTCTGGGAAGAACTTTCACCTCACCTTCAGCCTAAACCTCCCCTGGCACACCTTGAGACTGTGTCCTCTTGTTCTGGTGCTGGTTGCCTGGGAGAAGAGACCAACCCCCACCTGGCTACAACCTCCCTTCAGGGAGTTGTAGACAGCGATAAGGTCTCCCTGAGCCTCCTCTTCCCCAGCTAGTGGTTGGACATGGTGATCTTAGAGGTCTCTTCCAACTGTTTACAATTCTATGATCCTAAATCATCTCAGGACTGAAATCAGCAACCTGGAATTTGCACACCACACCAGCTGCATTCACTCATGCCTAAGTGTGAAGTGATCTTGAAAAGGCTCTTTTCAAATCATTCCTTCTTGCTGCAAGAGCTACTGCCAGAGAGTCACAGAACAGTCAGGGTTGGAAGGGACCTCTGAAGATCATCTAGTCCAGCCCCTCTGCTAGAGCAGGATCACCTAGGATAAATCTCTCAAAGACACAGACTTTCCCTCTGTTTACATACATGGAACTTGCTGTGTTCCACTTTGTGTCCATTGCTCCTTGTCCTGTCACTGGACATCATGGCTCCATCCTCCTGACAGTCAACCTTTAGGTACTGATAAGCATTCATATATTCCTAACTCAGTTTGCTCTTCTCCAGGCTAACCAGCCCCCATTCTCCCAGCCTTTCCTCATAAGAGAGGTGCTCCAGGTCCCTCATTATCTTAGAGGCCCCCTGTTGGACTCTCTCCAGTAGTTCCTTGTTCTTCTTGAACTAAGGAGCCCAGAACTGAGTGCAGTATTCCAGATGAGGCCTCAGAAGGGCACAGCAGAGGTGAAGGAGAACCTCCCTCAACCTCCTAACCACAGCCTTCTGAATGCATCCCAGGATGCCATTTACCTTCCTGGCCACATACAGGGCACTTAAAGGGAATCAAATGTGAGAGCACAGACAACATCTGGCATCATGCAGCACTACAGGCTGGGGACAGAGTGGATGGAGAGAGCAGCCAGGCAGAAAGGGACCTGGGGGTACTGGTTGACAGCTGCTAACAGATCCAGCAGTGTGCCCAGGGGGCCAAGAAGGCAATGGCATCACTGGCCTGCATCAGGAATAATGTGGCCCTAGGCAGGGAGGTCATTCTGCCCTTGGACTCAGTACTACTTAAGCCACACCTTGAGTCCTGTGTCCAGTTCTGGGCTCCTCAATTTAAGGACATTGAGGCACATGAAGGTGTCCAGAGAATGGCAACAAAGCTGGGGAGGGGTCTGGAGCACAGCCCTGTGAGGAGAGGCTGAGGGAGCTGGGGTTGCTTAGCCTGCAGAAGAGGAGGCTCAGGGGAGACCTTCTTGCTGTCTACAACTCCCTGAAGGGAAGTTGTAGCCAGATGGGGGTTGGTCTCTTCTCCCAGGCAGCCAGCACCAGAACAAGAGGACATAGTCTGAAGCTGCTCCAGGGGAGGTTTAGGCTGGAGGTGAGGATAAAGTTCTTCACAGAAAGAGTTGTTGGCCATTGGAATGTGCTGCCCAGGGAGGTGGTGGAGTCACCATCCCTGGAGGTGTTCAAGAGGGGATTGGATGTGGCACTTGGAGCCATGGTTCAGTAGTCATGAGGTGTTGGGTGACAGGTTGGACTTGATGATCCTTGAGGTCTTTTCCAACCTTATTGATTCTATGATCTAGTTTACATATTCTCCCAATAGTGAAAGAGCTGCTGATTAATTTAAAGAAGGAGGTGGGGGGGAATGAAAGGAGAAAGAGAAGAGGGAAAATGAATTACAATCACCAAACCAAAGGAGCCATCAAAGGACAGAAGATCTCTATGGAGCTTTGCCAGCAGGGAAGCAGAAGTAACAAAAGACAGCGCTTACAGTCCTCCAGCTCACACAAGGGTGAAGTGCAGGCATAAGTTAAAGGAGCATGAATAGGAGCTGAAAGGAAGGTACAAAAGGCATCAGGAGGAAGGACAGGGCATGAATAGGGGCCTAAAAAAGACAAGATTTCACAAGGGACCATGGAGGTACCGGTGAGAGTATAATTGCAAAGAATCACACAGAACCACAGAAGGGTAGTAGGGGTTGGAAGAGACTTCTGAAGATCATCTAGTCCAATCCCCCTGCCAGAGTAAATCACCCAGGAACATGGCCAGGTGGGTTTGGAATGCCTCCAGAGGTGGAGACTCCACAATCTCTCCGAGCAGCTTGTTCTGAGGAACAAGAGTATGAGAAAGTCTTGGGAAACCTGACAAGGAGAAAACACATCCTCACCCCAATGCACACTGAGGACCTCGGCGACTTAGGCTGGAGGTGAGGAGGAAGTTCTTCACAGAGAGAGGCGTTCATCATTGGGATGTGCTGCCCAGGGAGGTGGTGGAGTCACCATCCCTGGAGGTGTTCAAAAGGGGATTGGATGTGGCACTTGGTGCCATGGTCTAGTCGTGGGGTCTGTGGTGACAGGTTGGACTCGATGATCTCTGAGGTCTCTTCCAACCTTGGTGATACTGTGACCTACAACTGACCCTAGTATATGTGCTTCTCAACATGCCTTTGCAGTCAAACACATCCAGGCAAAGCAAATGGTTACAATGAATTTTGGGTGCCCTTCATTTCTTCTGCTGTTGTTCCAGGGTTTGTTTTGTTTTCCCTTTTCTTTTTGTTAATAAATGGATTAGGAACCCTCAGAAATGGTTCTGAAGTAATGAAGCTGTTTGTGCTGTGAGAACCCTTTTTATGCAATGAAACTAATCTGCCTTCTCTGATTATAATCTCCTGATACTGGCTTTAATTTTTGGAAATATCTCCTTCTAACATGCCCTCCACTCATGTGAAATATTTCCTTTCCCATATGTTTTGCTCTGCCATGTCCTTCAGCTCTGTGCTTGCACTGCATCAGTTTCTACTTTCCCTCGGTTACTCATTTCTCCTCTTTCTCCTGAACGTGCTGCCAAGCTTTCCACTTTAAATTCATCTTGATTTCCCCTCAAGGCTTTGCCAGACATGACTCAGTCCACTTGACACTGTATCTGCCTTTACCAAAAGAAGTTAAACAGAGATGAAATTAGGTATTGTTTCATAGCCTGTGCACTCATTGCACGCACAGCCTCCCTCCTCCCATCGGGACAGGACAGATTATGAGGTAAAAAAAAAACACACACAGCCCAGAAAAGGAATTTTAAATATTAGACAGATTTACACCTTCAAAACCATGTCCTTTAAACAGTGACACAGGCAAGACACATTACACCTGGTGAAAGTGAGGAAATAGTGGTCTGTGTTTGTTTGCTTTTTTAAAGAGCAGATGCAGAGGGACCTCGACTGACTGGACAGATGGGCAGAGTCCAACAGGATGGCATTCAACAAATCCAAGTGCTGGGTGCTGAACTTTGGCCACAGCAACCCCATGCAGTGCTACAGGCTGGGGTCAGAGTGGCTGAGAGCTGCCAAACAGAGAGGGACCTGGGGGTGCTGATTGACAGCTGCCTAAACATGAGCCAGCAGTGTGCCCAGGTGGCCAAGAAGGCCAATGGCGTCCTGGCCTGCATCAGGAAGAGTGTGGCCAGCAGGAGCAGGGAGGTCATTCTGCCCCTGTACACTGCACTGGTTAGGCCACACCTTGAGTCCTGTGTCCAGTTCTGGGGCCCTCACTTTAGGAAGGACATCGAGACACTTGAAGGTGTCCAGAGAAGGGCAACAAGGCTGGGGAGAGGCCTTGAGCACAGCCCTGTGAGGAGAAGCTGAGGGAGCTGGGGTTGCTCAGCCTGGAGAAGAGGAGGTTCAGGGGAGACCTCATTGCTCTCTACAACTACCTGAAGGGAGGTTGTAGCCAGGCAGAGGTTGGTCTCTTCTCCCAGGCAACCAGCACCAGAACAAGAGGACACAGTCTCAAGCTGTGCCAGGGGAGGTTTAGGCTGAAGGTGAGGAGAAAGTTCTTCCCAGAAGGAGTAATTGGCCATTGGAATGTGCTGCCCAGGGAAGTGATGGAGTCACCATCCCTGGAGGTGTTCAAGACGGGATTGGATGTGGCACTTGGTGCCATGGTTTAGTCATGAGGTCTGTGGTGACAGATCGAACTCAATGATCTGTGGGGCCTTTTCCAACCTTGGTGATTCTGTGCTACTGTGTAATTGTCCTGTTTTCACAGATTTACAGCCATATTTATCTTACCTATATATGCATTAGGGCTGTGCTCTCTCAGAAAATTAGTTGGCAAACAGAAGCTATGAGCAATCAATTAGTAAGCTCCAGAGCTTTGTAGCTACGTAAATCCTGTGAGGCACTTGGAAAAACCAGACATTCATTTTGGAAAATGGTGAGATAAACCCCCTAGACTCCCACAGCTTCATTGAGACATGTCCAGGCCAGAAAGACAAAAGTGATACTCTATTATGCCATGCAAACAAACACAAAAATTCAGACAGACTCAGTAGAGCAATGGGATGGGTGAACACGACAATTTGATCATCCCTACAAAATAAACTGTAATTTCCAATCTACCTTAAGGACTACTTCTTTGTGTAATTACAAAGAAAAGCCTTTCTTCCAGGGATACATGTGGACTGAGTTACACACCCCCAGACTGCCTATGCATACTTCTAGAAGGCATAACTATCACTCCTCTACCTTACCAGAAGGATGGAGCCAGACTTCTTGAACATGTCCCAAGAAGGGCAACAAGGCTGGGGAGAGGTCTCCAGCATAAGCCCTATGAGGAGAGGGTGAGGGAGCTGGGGTTGCTTAGCCTGGAGAAGAGGAGGCTCAGGGGAGACCTTCTTGCTGTCTCCAACTCCCTGAAGGGAGGTTGTAGCCAGGAATGGGTTGGGCTCTGCTCCCAGGCAACCAGCACCAGAACAAGAGGACACAGTCTCAAGCTGTGCCAGGGGAGGTTTAGGCTGGAGGTGAGGAGAAAGTTCTTCCCAGCAAGAGAGATTGGCCATTGGAATGTGCTGCCCAGAGAGGTGGTGGAGTCACCATCCCTGGAGGTGTTTAGGAAGAGCCTGGATGAGGCACTTGGTGCCATGGTTTAGTTAGTCATGAAGTGTTGGGTGATAGGTTGGACTCAATGATCTCTGAGGTCTTTTCCAACCTTACTGATTCTATGATGAGGCACTTGGTGCCATGGTTTAGTTGATTAGATGGTGTTGGGTGATAGCTTGGACTTGATGATCTCGAAGGTCTTTTCCAACCTGGTTAATTCTATTCTATTAATGGTTAAGTCATTAACAAAGGGCCACTGTTGGTGTGGTGCAAACTGCTGATGATAATGGTCTTCAAAGGATGTGTAGAAACAGAAGTGGAAGAATAATCATGACAATAACAGAATCACTGAATAGATGAGGTTGTAAAAGACTCCAACCCCCACTGCTAGAGCAGGATCACCTAGAGTAAGTCACACAGAAGTGTGGCCAGCAGGTTTGGCATGGCCCTTTGTGAGCAGCCTGGTCCAGTGCTCTACCACCCTCACAGGACAGCAGTTTTTTCTTCTGTTTATGTGAATCCTCCTGTGTTCCACTTTGTGTCCATTGCTCCTTGTCCTGTCACTGGACACCACTGAGAAGACTCTGGACCCACCCTCCTGACACTCACCCTTTAGATATCGATAAGCATTAATGAGATTCCCTCCTCGGTCTCCACCTCTCCTGGCTACACAGTCCCAGCTCTCTCTGCCTTTCCTTGTGAGGCAGATGATCCAAGATACTGTGCCTGCTGTCACTGGTGCCAACCTGCACCAATATGACTGTCAAACTACTGAAGGTGGAGCCAGGTCATCAGGGGACACAGGGCACCCAAGTAGCTACAAATGACCTCTTTCACAGCATTTATAGCCCGTGACCGAACATAGCTGGAGCAAGATTTAAGCATGGCTATCACTTCATAGTTCTTGCATTCCTTACTGCTAAAACAGCTTGCCCCTTATTCCCACCACTACTACTACTACTACTACTACTACTCTACTACTACTACTAATTATTATTATTATTATTATTATTATTATTATTATTATTATTATTATTATAATAAAAAACAACCAGGTTGGAAGAGACCTTCAAGATCATCACGTCCAACCTGTCAACCAATCCAACCCACCCAAACAACTAACCCATGGCACCAAGCACCCCATCAAGCCTCCTCCTGAACACCTCCAGTGATGGTGACTCCACCACCTCCCTGGGCAGCACATTCCAATGGGCAATCACTCCCTCTGTATAGAACTTCTTCCTAACCTCCAGCCTAAACCTCCCCTGGTGCAGCCTGAGACTGTGTCCTCTTGTTGTGGTGCTAGCTGCCTGTTACACCAGCAGATAAATTGACTTCCAGTCAAACTTAGTGCAGTGAAGTCAGTCTTCCACTCCCTTTCTCCCTTTTTGGGAGCAGTAGCAAGATGCAGCAACAAATTACACTGAAGTGTCACCTGTCAGTCAAGAAAATGTTTAATGAAAGCCTTGAGGAACTGCATCAGGATTACAATCTGCCCTGAAGCAAGCAGGGTCAATACCCAATATGTAAGAACACTTTAAAATTCAAGAAAGAAAAAGCTCTTTTTTTTTTCCCAGGCTCTGTCTTGTTAGAGACTGGTGAGCTGGCAGCCAACTCAAGTCTCATCTTCCCTGAGCAGGATGTACAAATGCTGTACTCTCTTCTGAGATTTTAAGCCTGTGAAAACTTAATTGAGATAATCTCCTTCAGAGGCACAGTTAAAGACTTCTGTGAAACCAGCTCACAAAATATATTGCCTTGCTTAAAGATCCATCATTCATAGATTTAGGCCAGGTGTTGGGACATCCTTTGGCATATACAACATCATTTCACTATGGAGTCTCCCTGAAGGGAAGAGATGCTGCCTGCCAGCTTTCTGGAAAAGATTAGTTTGATTAACTGTATCAGGTACTTAATAGCCCTTGCTCTCCATTTGAAATGGGATTTCTGGCTGGATTTGGCCCTGTGAATTACATTATAATTTTGCCCAGAAAGACAGGTCATTTTGATGATTTCTATAAAGGTGAGAAAGAAAATGTGGTTAAAACAATTATTTTATATGTAAGGCTGCCAAAGATAAATACAGTAAATCATTAATGCTCTTTTTAGCTTGCAAGTATCACAAATACCTTTCTTCCACAAAACTAAACCAATAAGCTGTTCATCTGTTTGTATCAGTAAATCAGCTATAGACAAGAACACTGTACTGGAATCACAGAATCATTTAGGTTGGAAAAGACCTTTCAGTTCATGAAGTCCAACCACTCTGTAACTCTACCAAGCGTGGTGCCAAGCCATGCACCTACCTCAGCACCTCACCTCTGTGTCTTTGAAACACCTCCCAGGATGGGGATTCAACCACCTCCCTGGGCAGCCTGCTCCAGTGGTTGAGAACCTTTTCAGTGAAGAAGTTTCTTCTAATATGCAACCTAAACCTTACCCAGGACAACTTGAGGCCATTTCCATTTGTCCTATCACTTGCTACCAGGGAGAAGAGACAAACACCCTCCTCACTCCAGCCTCCTTTGAAGGCGGTGTAGAGAGTGAGATCATCTCTCCCTCAGCCTCCTTTTCTCCAGGCCAAACAATCCCAGTTCCCTCAGCTGCTCCTCAGACAGCCTGCTCTTCATACCCTTCATCAGCTTTGTTGTCCTTCTCTGGACCTGCTCCAGCACCTTCCATCTCCACCTCTCTCTGTTCCATTATTTACCATTTCAGTCCCCCCTTTGTGCATATTGACCTGCATGTGCTGTTCCCACAGAAGTTAAAGGATTGTTGCAGGGATTACTGAGAACCAGGCTGGTTCAATTTCAGTAAGAAGTCATTACCCATTTCTCTGTCAGCATGCTAATTTGGCCTGTTAACTCCATTTTGCAGATGGAAAAGAGGAAGCACAGTGGTGCCTGTGAACTCAGAAGGCAGAAAAACCTGTAGTTCTCACAGCTTAATATCCCTTCCAATCCCTACCACTTTGTGATTCTGTGCTCATACTTCCCTTTTTGATCCAAATGAACAAGTGTATCCTTTCTATCATAACCTGGGCTGCAGAAAAGCAGTGCCTAGTTCTCACAGCATGCCTCCCAGCAGCTCTCTGTTGAGCAACTCTCCTAAAACCTCTACCTCCAAAAATAGTTAATTAGTAGCTCCTGACTGAGTAGAGGCACAATGAATTTTGCACTTCCTATTTAGAGATTCAGTTACTTAGAGATTGCAGCTACTGAAGCACAGTTGAATAAGAACGACTCCCTGAAAGGAGGTTGTAGCAAGGTGGGTCTCTTCTCCCCAGGAGCAAGTGACAGGATGAGAGGAAACAGCCTCAAGTTCAACCAGGGCATTTAGGCTGGGTATTAGAAGAAATTTCTTCACTGAAAGGGTTCTCAGACACTGGAAAAGACTCCCCAGGGAGTTGGTTGAATCCCCATGCCTGGAGGTTTTTCAAAGATGCAGGATGCAGGGGGTGTTGAGAAACAAGTTTTAGCACCAGACTTGGTAGAGTTAGATAATGCTTGGGCTCTGATCTTAAAGTTCTCTTCCAAACAAAACAGTTCTATGAGTGTAAGGCATCAGTGACCTTAGGGAAGCATTTAATGTGATCTGAGCTCCAAGCAACAGAAATAGGGATTTCTGGCAAAGAAGCAACCATCAAGATACTGTTGAGGTCACCTGCACTGCAGTAGAAACTACCATGACTGCTACTACAGATACCAGCTTAGCTCCTTCAGCTGCTGCTTGGCTCAAGTTGAAAGGCACATGCAGCTTAGACTGCCCTCCATGAAACTGCTCTGCTACAGGAACAAAGTGTCAAGGATTTTTTCCTTGCTTCTGTACAACAGCAAAAGACAACTTCTGTTCTGGGGACCCTCAGAAGAAAGCTGCTAGGTTAATAATGCTGCCCTAGATGAAATTCAAAAGCTTCCTCGAGTAAGTATTTGGGCTGATCGTGACACAAGTGATAGCTGCTACAAAGGCCATCTTCCTGAAGAGGTGCCACAGCAACCCATTTAAAAGGGGAACAGGACCACTCCATGAGGGCAAAACATTCACCAAGCTGTGAGGAAACTGATGGGAGACCTAAGCCAAAGAGATCCTGGAAGCAGAGAAAAGCTTGCTGCTACAAATACAAGGTCAGCTCAAAGGGAAGAGAAGGTCAAAAATACGTGCTTCTCCTTTGCTCTCTGCCTCCTAACAACAGACCATGTCAATCACTACAGCAGCAAGGACTGCTTGTAGCTGGTCTCTCTGCAGACAGGCAGGGCTTGGAGACTGTGGACAGTGGAGAAGATGAAGCTATAGTACCTGATGGAAAATAAACTAGCACTGTTTTTTCAGGACATGCACTGGGGTTTTGCTTTGCCACTAAGCTCTTTTTCCAAAGACACTCCTACAAAGGGATAATTAACAGATCCCAAGATGATGCCAAAGACCTAAAGAACCAACAAACACAGGTTTTTCTCCTGGTTAGTTTTAGGGCTGCAGCCTTAAAAGCCTTCTGATCATGTTGAGATGCATGTAGTGCTTCCCTAAACAAGAGAGGAAGATCCATATGAACACCTGAAAGCATATGAAACCTTGAGCCATGAAATATAGCTGGAAGCCTAAAGTTTCAGGTAGCAAGCTACAGATGGCACATGGAAAACAAAGGATAACACCAAAGAACTGAAAGATAAAGACAACAGATCAAAAGACAAGTAGCTGATAAGAAATGAGAAAGAAAAAAAAAACCAAACAAAAAGCTAAGAGTTAATCTGTAGGTTGGGTCAGGCTCCACCTTGTTAAAATATGTGAATAGGTCACAGCAATGTCACTACTAGACCAAAGAGGACCACGACTGCAAGTCTTCAGCTATATGCATGCCTTCAGCCTAAGCGAGTCTCTGCATAAGCATTCAGAAGCATTACGTTTCCCATCTTTTTAATAGGAGTTTCAGAAGTGGGGCAGAACTGGTTTGACATTTCTCAGTTTATCACTGAGAAAACGGTGAGAAGATTGTGCAGCATTTTTGTGAGGGGGACTGTGGAGAAACCAAGGCTACGCACTGCAGCACTGGCTAAAATAAATCACATTGCACAAATGCCTTCCAGCCTCCTTACCTCTTGTCCTGAAAGGTAGTATGCTGCCAGGAGACCACCAATGAAGCGAATATTGACTTCAAACACAGACACTTCCGAATTCTAGAGCAGAAAGAGAGAGTCAGTAACCAGCACTCTAATCAAAGAAGAGAAAATAAGGCAGAGGCAAGTACGGATCCCCAGCCAACCTGCACACAAGAATCTGTACTGTTTTGATAGCTAGATCCACACTGTAATGCCTGCAGACTTCTTCAAGACACTTCTTCAGACTTCTTCTAGTTACAGCTTCAATTGATTGTTTTTAAAAAGCAGGTTAGATTTTCCTCCTGCAACTGAAGTGCTCTGGGGGTTGGGATGGGTTAATGCCCATCCTGAAAACAGGGCGGGGAGGGCTTGTGAGTGCTTTGCCCTCCCTGCAGGGCGTTTTCCCCCTGGGAAGCTGAGTCTGTTCCACTCCCCCCTCCCTGCCCAGCTAGGGTATAAAAGGGAGGACACTGCAGCCATTAGTTCTCTTTTGGGCTCCTGCCTTTCCTGGATGAGAGCTACTGCAGCTGCCTTCCTGCTTTCCCTGCCACATGGTCGGGCCTGATCCTTCTCCCTGCTGCCTCCACAGCTCTTCAGAGAGACTGGTTTTGTATTCTTGCTTTTTTTTCCCCTCCCATCCATCCTTGTTCCTTGCCCTTGTGAATCTTACCTGTTATTGTGTTATATATATATATATATATATATATATATATATATATACACACACATATATATATACACACACATATATATATACACACATATATATATACACACATATATATATACACACACATATATATTGTTTAAAGAAAACTCTTTACCTCTCTACTTCCTTGGTAGATTTGCTCCTTCCCTTTCTTTTTTCCTCCCTCTGTTGGGAGGGAGGAGGAGGGAGCAGGGGAAGGATTCTCAGCCTTGCCCCCATCTGAGCTCTTAAGTCCCAGTTAAGGCTCAAACCACTACAGGGCTGGTGGGAAAGAAGGCATGGACTGCATATTTCCATGATTCAGCATCTTTTCTCTCACATCTAAGCATAGGTTTACAGGATCAAGTAGAATAAGAAGAGAATTCCTATAATGTGCTGAATTACCAATGTGTAGCCCCCATTCAGAGCTCCATTTTAACAAAGCCTCTGAGTAGCTTCCATGTATTTAATATTATGACAAAAATACTGCAAGACCACTGAGAAACTTAAGAGAATAAACCATTTTATTGCCTGTCTTCATAATAATACCCTTGGGCTAAATTCACTTTTATCTTTTGACTCATTTTAACCCATTGAACAACTAAGAGGAACAAGACAGTTTTAACATATTTCTGCACCTTATTCACTCCTTTACCTTCATAATATCCTTGTCTTCATAATAATATCCTTGGGCTGTCTTCATAATAATATCCTTGGGCTAAATTCACTTTTATCTTTTGACTCATTTTAACCCATTGCAAAAACCAAGAGGAACAAGACAGTTTTAACATATTTCTGCCCCCTGTTTACGTCTTTACCTGCATAAACCCCATATGTCTCTCCCATAGACTTCATTCACCCCACTGGACACAGAAATGCAGTTCTAAGAAAAGACTTTGAAGCAAGGAAGACTTCTCCAAGAAAAGTCACTCCAATGCACCCTGCATACAAGCCAGGCCACAAATTAGCACACAGCTGAAATGATGTTTTTGTCTTTCCTCTCACGCTATTTTGATGGCACCTGTGGTGCTTGTGTCCAAAACAAATGAATTCTGCACATATTAAACCTTTCAGAATACTTTAAAGATTTCCTCAAACAACACTGATGATTAAAGACCAAAGCTTGAAACACTCCCAAATGCAGGTTTTTTTACTCAATTATATGTTTTCATTCACACAGAAGCGATCCAGAAAGCTATCAACAACGCAGCACCCAATTCCACTTAACACCTATTACAGTGATCAATCACACAACAAACTGTAGACTGAAAGCAATGATTTCTATTTCCCAGTAAAAGAATCCAAAAGGAACAAATTCATGCAGTTATTTATGAACTTCAAACCACATAAGGAAATTACTGCAGTCTGGTGTATCTATAAGACAACTCATTAATGGGTTTTTTTGATACATAGGAAACTGTAATTGAACCTCAGTGCATCTTGTACATTTCTTCCACCCAAGTCCTACATTAATTCTGCAAATTCACACTGGAGATTGCCTCAAATCAGACAAAAGTTATGGAAGTAACATAGTTCAATCTCCTCATGGTACCACTATGTCCACATTGCCTGTGATCTATTGAGAGACTTCAGTTTGAGACTGAGTAATCACCCGGCACCGGCTGCAAAAAGCAAAGTACAATCTCTTTCATGTTTGCCAACATATAAAAGGGGGGAAAAACAAATAATTTTTGAAATGGAGGATTTAATATAAAAACAACAGTGAGCATCTGCTCAGTTCTGCCTGTACACCTGCACCTCAACTTGTGCACTGCTGAATCAAAAAATATCAATCGATCCCTTTGGAACCACAAAGTGCAAAACATTTAGCTACAGATTCTGTCAGAGAGTCTGGGACAGGCTCAAATTTGGTAATAAGAACAAACTTGATTAGTACAAGTTAAATAGATAAAATAGAGCCATTTATTCATTTTAAACATCCAAACTCTGCACACAGGAAGAATGACAGATGCTGTACCACCACCTAGTCATGAGGTCTGTGGTGCCAGGTTGGACTCGATGATCTTTGAGGTCTCTTCCAACCTTGGTGATACTGTGATCTAGGAAGCCCTTGCAATACACTCAGAAACTGTAGGCAAACTAAGACAACTCAAGTGGACTTCATCTTAAAAGCTCTTAAGGACATGAGAGTAAAAACTGTATTATTAAATCATACACCATGAGTGGTGGGCAGAAATTGTCTTTCACAGCTATGTCCCATTGCTCTCAGCTCATAAAGCTTCATGTTTCTGCCTTCATTTCTGAGGCTGTGCTGGTTCCCACTGACCTCTCTCTCCCTTTCTTCCATTATCCAATACACATGGTTCTTGACAATTACAATGTGAAAGGGTTAGAGTGTGGTGGTTCTTCTTCAAAATAAAGTTATAAACACCAAGAGCTTCACTGAAGCTTACATCTGATCCCCTCAATCATAAACTTTTAACTACCAGCTGAAAGACTTCTGTCTCCCCACAGGAGGAACAGTGTTGGAAAGGCCTACAGAAATATCAGGGCAAGCTGTACTCACCACACTGAAATCAAGATTTTTGTCAATCCATTCTTGTCCTTCTCTGAATTCATCATGCAGGCCCATGATATAGAGAGTATCCAATGCATCTACTATGGTAGCACCCATTTGTGAGTTGCCTACATATAAAAAGAAGGATTTCAGTTACAAGGGATTGTTTCAGTACTTTTCTTAACCACCACAAGCATGAGAAAATAACCTCAGCAGCAGCAAAGCAAAGTTTCTACAAAGTTGACAGCAGAAAGAATACATCAAAATGGGCAAAAAATTTAGAATCATAGAATCATTAAGGTTGGAAAAGACCTCAGAGATCATCGACCCCAACCTGTCACCCAAGACCTCAGGACTAACAAAACATGGCTTCAAGTGCCACATCCAAACCCCTCTTGAACACCTCCAGGGATGGTGACTCCACCACCTCCCTGGGCAGCACATTCCAATGGCCAATTACACTTTCTGTGAAGAACTATCTCCTCACCTCCAGCCTAAACCTCCCCTGACACAGCTTGAGACTGTGTCCTCTTGTTCTGGTGCTGGTTGCCTATCTCTTTGAAAGCATCTCTCTTCTGGCACAGTTTGGCTTTTGGGAAGAAGACTGAAGACAGAAAGAAGCCAAACCCTGCCTTCCTAGCATGAACATGAGCAACAAAAAAGACAGAAAGATACATATGAATAGCTAGAGTCCATTTTGTGCTCCTCATTACAAGACATTGAGGTGCTGGAGTAGGTCCAGAGAAGGTTTGGGGGTTGGTCTCTTCTCCCAGGCAACCAGCACCAGAACAAGAGGACACAGTCTCAAGCTGTGCCAGGGGAAGTTTAGGCTGGAGGTGAGAAGGAAGTTCTTCCCAGAAAGAGTTGTTGGCCATTGGGATGTGCTGCCCAGGGAGGTGGTGGAGTCACCATCCCTAGAGGTGTTCAAAAGGGGATTGGATGTGGCACTTGGTGCCATGGTCTAGTAGTCCTGAGGTGTTGGGTGACAGGTTGGACTTCATGATCTTTCAGGTGTTTTCCAACCTTATTGATTCTATAATTCTAAGGGCAACAAAACTGGTGAAGAGTCTGGAGAACAGGTCTGTTGAGAAGCAGCTCAGGGAACTGGGGTTATTTAGCCTTGTGTCAGGGTGAGAAAGTTCTCCCCACACACCCAGAGAAACCGCAGCTAACTCAGTCGGAGAGGCAAATGAAATAAGCTGTGTTTACAAGCAGAAATGGAATGCAATGAATATGTACACAAATATACAGTATTTACAATATATACAGAAATACACAGCAATGAACATAATGCAGAAGACCCCCAGCCAGGAGGGTTCCCCCTCCTCTCCCTCCCTGCCTCCCTTTTTTCCCAAAAGGGTTAGAGAGAGAGAGAGAAAGGCAATTAAGGAGAAAATTCTGTTAGCTCAAAGTGTGTGCAAGAATTAGTTTTCTTATCTGCTTAGCTTTGGTAATTCAAGGCCGCTCCTGTCCGGCAGCTGTTGCTGCAGAGAGAGAGAAACAGGCCCACACGAACAGAGGGAAAAGTACAGACTGAACTCTGACTGAGACACACTGAGCTAAAAGTTGCATTCTACCAATCTACCAATGAAATTAGTTTAGAATATCTTGTCTTTCATTTGAATATCAAAAACATGCAGCCAGAGTATTCCAGCAACTGTGCCCTTCTTAAAGGCACGGCCTAAAACGGTCACAAGCCTGGAGAAAAGGAGTCTGACAAGAAACCTTCTCACTCCCTACAAGTCCCTGGAAGGAGGTTGCAGTGAGAAGGTTGTTGATCTCTTCTCCTAAGTAACAAGTGACAGGAAATAGCCTCAAGCTGCACCAAGGGAGATTTAGGTAGGATAGCAGAAGGAAGTTCTTCACTGAAAGAATGGTCAAGCATTGGAACAGGCTGCCCAGGGAGTCACCATGCCTGGAGGGCCTCAAAACACACAGCATTTCAGGACATAGTTTAGGGGCTTTGTTGGACTTGATGCTCAGAGAGGTATTTTCTAACCTTAATGATTCTGTGAAATTCAGCTTCAAAAAACCAAAAAGCTATTAGGAACTGCAGGACAGAAGCATTAAGAAAAAAAGCATATTCAAGACAAACCACTTGGTGTTTGCAGTCATGCCTTGCCCTTCTAAGCTTTTCCATTATGGAAGCCACCTTGTTAGTGAAAGCCTGCGCTGATAAGCCAGGCCTTGGCTTGGCTTCACTGACAAAGCTGCAGCCCCAAGACTTTCATGTCACTGCCTGCAGCAGCTTGCATTATAAGCACCTAACCTATTCCTCAATTGTCACTCTTCAAGTGGAGCACTTAAAGCCAAATAGAACTCGATGGTGCTTCACCCTACAATGCCATTCACTTGAAACCTCAGCGATTAGCTGATGAGCAACTCATGGGTTTGCAGAAGGGAGACAGTGAAGGGATAGCAAGCCATTGCCCAGCTTAGCCTTGATCTCCTGAGGCCATCCCGATCTACCTTGTTGCCTTCAGCAGGCAGAGGTCCTCGCTTCTAGACAGAAGTTACCAAGGTTTATTTTCACGGAGTGGATAAAACTTCCAATACACCAAGGAAGCATCCACATTTAACTGTTTGGAGAATCACAAGATGTTAGAGGTTGGAATGGGCCTCCAGAGATCATCTAGTTCACCCTGCCCTGCTAAAGCACATTAGCCTGGAACCCATCCAGGCAGGTTTTCCAAGTCTCCGGAGAAGACTCCGACTCCAGACAATTTTTCTGCCTCTTCCAGCACTTTGGCACCGTCAAAGGAAATATTTTTTCCTCCTGTTTAAGTGACACCTCCTTTGTTCTAGTTTGTGCCTATTGCCCCTTGTCCTATCACTGGCCACCATCCCCTATCACCGGTCCCATCCTTTTGGCCATGACCCTTTACATATTGATAAGCATTCATGAGATCCCCTCTCAGTCTCTTCTTCTTCAGACAGTCTCTTCTTCTTCAGACTAAATAGCCCCAGGTCTCTCAGTCTCTCCTTGCAAGAGAGATGCTCCAGTCCCCTCACCACCTTTGTGGCCCTACCATGGTTCATACCAGTATTGTATAAGATGGTACATAACTAGATGATTGACAATATAATGGTAGCAGCCTCCAAACAAGTTAGGGCAGTGCTCTTTCTTCTCCCATGTGTTAATCATCCATAACAGAATTCCCTACCCAGCTATCTTCTTTTAGTGTCAATCCAGCAGTACAAAGCAAGAGAATTCCTTCCTCCTGAACACTGCAGGGAGAAGACTACTACTAGTTTATACTCAGATTTCTTGTGCCTAAAACAATCATAGAATCAATAAGGTTGGAAAAGACCTCAGAGATTATCAAGTCCAACCTGTCACCCAACACCTCAGAACTAAACCACAGCTTCAAGTGCCACGTCCAATCCCCTTTGAACACCTCCAGGGACAGGGACTCCACCACCTCCCTCCCTGGGCAGCACTTTCCAGTGGCCAATCTCTCTCTCTGTGAAGAACTTTCTCCTCACCTCCAGCCTAAACTTCCCCTGGTGCAGCTTGAGACTGTGTCCTCTTGTTCTGGTGCTGGCTGCATGGGAAAACAGACCAACCCCCACCTGGCTACAACCTCTCTTCTGGGAGTTGTAGAGAGCAAGAAGGTCTCCCCTGAGCCTCCTCTTCTCCAGGCTAAACAACCCCAGCTCCCTCAGCCTCTCCTCATAGGGAGAATGAAGGGCCAAGATGGAATAAGGCAACAAGAGAACAACACACTTAACACCTTGGCTGCCCCCTACTGCAAGACAGGTACAACTCAAAGCCATTTGTATGCTATGCCAGGTTTGGTTAGAGAGTAAAATTAACTAATTGCTCCACACTTCTTTCTTGGAGGAGTATGTGGAGAGAATGTCACTCTGAAGTAGCTGCTAATTAACAGCTTGGCTGAACTCTTTTGTATCTGCTGAGGTACCCAACCTAACCAGAACAGGCAATGATTTTGCACTACCAGCAAAACATGAGCAAAAACACAGGGCAAGAAGCAGCAGCAAACATTCAAATACCGCTGATTTGCATTAGCATCATACAAAGTGCTATGAGGAAAACAAGCTACAGTGGATGGGCAGCTCTGCCTCTGCCTCCTGGCGCTGATAAAAACCATTCAGTTTGAACCCACAAAGAAAAACCATTTTCCTTTCATAATAGCTTATGTTGTTTTTTTCCTTCTATAACCATGCTAAGACCCATAAATGCTAGCTTAAAGGACAAGAAGATGGTCTTCCCGGACTTAAAACTGCAGGAGGTGTCATTTGAAAAGCAATAAAGTAGCTCTAAACAATGAGATAATAGTTTAGAAGCACATACACTGCTTTGCTACCACCTCAACCAGGCTGAGCTATTACTGCTCGGGATACAGCACATGTCTCATTGTGGTGAAAAAGGCTATCAACCAATTAAGTTATAAAAGGAAGTAACACTTCACCTAGCTGAAGGCACTCCTCCTCCCAGAGTCTGCCTCTGTGCAATACAAAAGCTCCACTGGTCACGTTGCACAAGATAAGAACTGCTTCCTAAAAGCTTCAGCTTTACAAATGTCAGATTAGGAAGTTTCCTCTCCATATAATTACAGTTCTAGTCGACTGAGCTCCACATTTAATGAAGCTTGCCTAATGAATGCAACATTCATTCTTCTAAACAAAACAGAACATTCATCATGGGCTAATAGAAGGAATTTAGCAGCGAAATAGCTCAACTATTAGCAAAATTGTGCACACTCATTAACCAAGAGTGCTGCTCCAAAGGACTGAGGTGTTCAAGAGGGGACTGGACGTGGCACTTGGTGCCATGGTCTAGTCATGAGGTCTGTGGTGACAGCTTGGACTCGATGATCTTCGAGGTCTCTTCCAACCTTAGCGATACTGTGACACTGTGACACTGTGATACTGTGACTGCAAAAGAGTCACAGAGATTTATATTTAGGTAGACTTCAGTTTCCTCAGATTAGGCAAACAATTCCCTCACTTGACACCGTCCTCCACAGCAAACTGCTGGCTAAGCTGTCAGCTCGTGGCTTGGGCAGCAACACTCTGCGCTGGGTTAGGAACTGGCTGGAGGCTGAGCCCAGAGAGTGGTGGTGAATGGTGCCACAGCCAGCTGGAGGCCAGGCACCAGTAGCATCCCCCAGGGATCAGTGCTGGGCCCCATCCTCTTCAATGTCTTCATTGACGATCTGGATGAGGGGATTGAGACAGTCATCAGCAAATTTGCAGATGACACCAAGTGGGGAGCAGATGTTGGTCAGTTAGAGGGCAGAAGGGCTCTGCAGAGGGACCTCGACCGACTGGACAGATGGGCAGAGTCCAACAGGATGGCATTCAACAAGTCCAAGTGCCAGGTGCTGCACTTTGGCCACAGCAACCCCATGCAGAGCTACAGGCTGGGGCCAGAGTGGCTGAGAGCTGCCAAATAGAGAGGGACCTGGGGGTGCTGGTAGACAACCACCTAAACAAGAGCCAGCAGTGTGTCCAGGTGGCCAAGAAGGCCAACGGCATCTTGGCCTGCATCAGGAATAGTGTGGCCAGCAGGAGCAGGGAAGTCATTGTGCCCCTGTACTCTGCTTTGGTTAGGCCACACCTTGAGTCCTGTGTCCAGTTCTGGGCCCCTCAGTTTAAAAAGGACATCGAGACACTTGAACATGTCCAGAGAAGGGCAACAAGGCTGGGGAGAGGTCTCCAGCACAAGCCCTATGAGGAGAGGGTGAGGGAGCTGGGCTTGCTTAGCCTGGAGAAGAGGAGGCTCAAGGGAGACCACATTGCTCTCCACAACTTCCTGAAGGGTGGTTGTAGCCAGGAAGGGGTTGGCCTCTTCTCCCTAGCACCCAGCACCAGAACAAGAGGACACAGTCTCAAGCTGCACCAGGGGAAGTTTAGGCTGGAGGTGAGGAGAAAGTTCTTCAAGGAGAGAGTCATTCGCCATTGGAATGTGCTGCCCAGGGAGGTGGTGGAGTCACCGTCCCTGGAGGGGTTCAAGAGGGGATTGGATGTGGCACTTGGTGCCATGGTCTAGTCATGGGGTCTGTGGTGACAGGTTGGACTCAATGATCTTCGAGGTCTCTTCCAAACTTAGTGATACTGTGATAGCACATAAATCCAGTCTGAAATATCTAGCAAAATATATGACTAAGTGTAAAGAGCAGGGTCAGCACAAGAAAAATGGTCTTCCCACCTAAACTCTTCCAGTATGCCAAAGCCCTGGATGAAGAACTGGGATTCTCTATACCACTTTTAGTCCCCACAAGAGGCTATCAAATGATGGGGAGACAAAGCGTTGACAGGTGTTCCAGTGTTCCATGACAAAAGGAATATGAAGAAAAAATGGCCCCTTTTCATCTCACCACAAGGATAGAGGTTTAGAAAGGTGCCATCACCTACAGCATTGCTTCATGTAGTTATTGAAGGAGTTCAGACTCAACCAGTGCAGATAACACACTGAAGTTTCATCTGTTGCTCAGCAGCACTTGCAGAGCACCAAGACATCAGCAATAGTGTGGCCAGCAGGAGCAGGGAAGTCATTCTGCCCCTGTTCTCAGCACTGGTTAGGCCACACCTTGAGTCCTGTGTCCAGTTCTGGGCCCCTCAGTTTAAGAAGGACATTGAGACACTTGAACGTCTCCAGAGAAGGGCAACGAGGCTGGGGAGAGGCCTTGAGCACAGCCCTGTGAGGAGAGGCTGAGGGAGCTGGGGTTGTTTAGCCTGGAGAAGAGGAGGCTCAGGGGAGACCTCATTGCTCTCTACAGCTACCTGAAGGGAGGTTGTAGCCAGGTAGGGGTTGGTCTCTTCTCCCAGGCAACCAGCACCAGAACAAGAGGACACAGTCCCAAGCTGTGCCAGGGGAGGTTTAGGCTGGAGGTGAGGAAAATGTTCTTCCCAGAAAGAGTAACTGGCCATTGGAATGTGCTGCCTGGGGAGGTGGTGGAGTCACCATCCCTGGAGGTGTTCAAGAGGGGATTGGACGTGGCACTTGGTGCCATGGTTTAGTAGTCATGAGGTGCTGGGTGACAGGTTGGGCTTGATGATCTCTGAGGTCTTTTCCAACCTTATTGATTCTATGACTTACTCATTTTTCTTCCTCTGCTATCCCTCCAGGGGCTAAGCACAGAGT
The DNA here is from genome assembly GCA_015227895.2 of Colaptes auratus. Taxonomy (NCBI): domain Eukaryota; kingdom Metazoa; phylum Chordata; class Aves; order Piciformes; family Picidae; genus Colaptes; species Colaptes auratus. The sequence goes on along the minus strand of CM037635.1, from coordinate 13,921,862 downwards.
GGGCAAGAGGCTGGGCGGGAACACAGCTGTGACAGCTGACCCCAAGAATGCTCCATATCATATAAAGCCATGCTCAGTGACAAAAGCTGAAAGGGGAATGTTCCGTGGTGGGGTTAGTCTGGCAGGTTCCTCAAGGACCAGCTGGGCTGCAGTGTGCTTGTGCTGAGTGATCACCTTTGCATTAATTCCCCGCTCCCATCCCTTTCTTTCACTTGAACGATCTTTATGTCAGCTCATGGATTTTCTTACTTTTGCTCCTATTTGCTCTGGTGGCTCACTGGGGAAATAATTTTGCTTCTTTCCCTTTTGTCTGTATTCCTAGCTGTAAGTGTCTTACAAGACATGTGGTATCTGAGAGGCCTTGAGTTCTGGGCCCCTCAGTTTAGGAAGGACATTGAGACACTTGAACGTGTCCAGAGAAGGGCAATGAGGCTGGGGAGGGGTCTGGAGCACAGTCCTGTGAGGAGAGGCTGAGGGAGCTGGGGTTGTTTAGCCTGGAGAAGAGGAGAGAAGAGAACCTCTACCTGAAGGGAGGTTGTAGCCAGTTGGGGGTTGGTCTCTTCTCCCAGGCAACCAGCACTAGAACAAGAGGACACAGTCTCAAGCTGTGTCAGGGGAAGTTTAGGCTGAAGGTGAGGAGGAAGTTCTTCCCAGAAAGACAGATTGGCCATTGGAATGCGCTGCCCAGGGAAGTGGTGGAGTCACCATCAATGGAGGTGTTTAGGAGGAGACTTGATAGGGTGCTTGGTTGCATGGTTTAGTTGATTAGATGGTATTGGGTGATAGGTTGGACTCGATGATCTTGAAGGTCTCTTCCAAGCTGGTTTATTCTAGTCTATTCTAGTCTAAGTCTAGTCTAATTCTAGTCTAATCTGAAAGATTTAGTTTGTGAGCAAAGAGGCAATCAAAAGCAGAGAAGAGGAAGGTTTCCTGCTGCATAAACTTTCAGACCAAGTTTTTAAATGTAGTGTCTGATGGCCACAGTGATTTAAACACTAATTTGGTGATCATTAACACCTACCTGTAGGTTCATTTGTTTAATAAATTGAAAATCTAGCTTCACTCTCCTTGCTTCCTCATTTACAGAAGAAAGGTGAGTGTCACAATTGATTATTTAATGCTATTTATAAGCTGGAATTCTTAAGGCCTCCTCTCCATGTTGCCTGTTATCAGCAACTTAACAGAACTAAGTGGTCACCATGCTCAGAGGTTTTGTTCTGCCTGTTGTTAATTAGTCTAAAACGTTAAAGACAATTGGTTTCTTCATGGCTACTCAGAGGCTTATTCATTGCATTTTATGGCTGAGCTGAAATGCTACATTGCAGCTGTGTCTGAAATGCATGCTTTCATTGAGTAGTTTTGTGGCACTTGTTTTCCCAATGGAATTAAACTCTGTTGTTCAAAAGTCATTATTTTCACAAACATGAACTTACTCTTTGTGAATCATTAAGATATTTCATGAGTGGCATGCTGCAGCAATGGCAGCTTCACTGCCAGAGCCTCATTAGAGAGACAGAAAACCAAGTTGATGTTTGCTTTTAATTGTTACATCATGTGTTTTTCTACTACATCCATCACATTAAGAAGTCCTGTTGCTATAGTCTGAAAACTTGAATTCTTTGGGTCTTTCTGAGTAGAAATTGTTATACTTTCCCTAGCTCTGTACAGTCTTCTTCAGCCTGCTTCTTTCAGCAAGCCTGAAGCTAGAGTAGAGTAGAGTAGAGTAGAGTAGAATTAAATAGACTAGACTAGACTAGATCAGACCAGACCAGGTTGGAAAAGACCTTTGAGATCATCAACTCCAGCCTATCACTCAGCCTATCAACAGCTGATTGAAGATGAGCCAGCACTTACCCAGGTGGTCAAGATGACCAACAGCATCCCAGCCTGTAATCAGGAACAGTGTGACAGCAGAACCAGGAAAGGGATTGTCCCCCTGGACTCAGCATTAGTACTTGGGACTATGTTTAGTTTTGGAGCCTTCACTACAAGACTTTGAAGTGCAGGACTGCATCCAAAAGGACAAGCAAGCTGGTGAAGAGTCTGGAGAACAGGTCTTGTGAGGAGTGGCTAAGGGAACTGGGGTTGTTCAGTCTAGAAACAAAGAGATCTAGTGGAGACCTTGTTCTCTACTATTCCCTGAAAGAAGGTTGGAGCAAGGTGGCAGATGGTCTACCTAGTCACAAGTGATAGAACAAGAGGAAAGAGCAAGAACAAGAGGCCCCATCCCTGGAAGTGTTTAAGACCAGGCTGGATGAGGCTCTGGCCAGCCTGATCTAGTGTAGAGTGTCCCTGCCCATGGCAGGGGGGTTGGAACTAGCTGATCCTTGTGGTCCCTTCCAACCCTGACTGAAACTATGAAACTATGAAACTATGAAATGGCCTCAAGTTGCACCAGGGGAGGAAGCAATTGCAGTGAAAGGGTTCTCAAACACTGAACACGCTCCCCAGGGAGGTGGCTGACTCCTGGAAGAGTTATAAAGACACAGAGATGTGGTTTAACACCAGACTTGGCCGAGTTAAGAGTTGGACTGGATTATCTCAGAGGTCTTTTCAAACAGAAACAATTCTGTGAACCTACTGCAAAACCTGAATGTCCTCAAAACTTAATCTCAAAATGGCTTAAAAATGAGCTCAGAGTAGGAAAGGAAATGAGGCATTAATTTAGTACAAAGAAGGGAACAGATGTTCATCAGAAAGGTGGTAAGAATTACAGGCAAGAGGTGAATGATGATGGCAATCAGCTACACACATGAAGCTGTCAGTCAAAACTAACCAAGAATACAGAGCTTAAGCAACCCATAGAATCATAGAATCAATAAGGCTGGAAAACACCTGAAAGATCATCAAGTCCAACCTGTCACCCAACACCTCAGGACTAACTAAACCATGGCTTCAACTGCCACATCCAATCCTTTCTTCAACACCTCCAGGGATGGTGACTAGCCACATTTTCAGAAGGCCATCCCTCAGTCTTTAGGGCATACCAGAGAGTTTCTTCCTAGTGAAATTGTTCATCTACCTAACACATTAAAATGTGCAGGTTATGTGGCACCCAAAAAGCCTCAGAAAAAACATAAAGCCCAGAAAACCCTGACTCTCACTTGTGTGAGCCTCTAAAGTTGATCAAAACAGATCAGAAGACACATAGCATCCCAGCAGCTCAGGCAGGCCCCTAACTGCTGCAATGACAGATGACAGAAATGTCTCATAAACCAAGGATTCTTTCCTAGGGCAACTGAAAACCCACATCTCTTAAAACATTTTTTTGGTAGAGTTTAGAAGAAAAATTCCACCTCTTGTTTTCTAGAGCACACACTGGATGCAGAAATCACATTACTCTCCCAAGCAATACTGCACTGAAAAAACAGACTCCTTTGCCTGACTCAGCTCCTTCTCACACCAGCCTCAGCTCCTTCTCACACCAGCCTCACACCCTTGCAGGCTGACAAATGCATTTTCTCTGTGGGGCTCCTGCTGCTCCTGCTCTCTGGCAGGGTGGAGAATCACACTGTCAGATCCCCATTGCTTAGCAACACAAAGACCTGCAGTGAGAAGTCCCTATGCTGCAGCACTGGGCAGTCAGCAGCTGGCTCAGCAACTTTATCCCAGATCATGGGAGCTTGTCAACAGCACTGGGAGCAAAAGGCTGAAGATGGGCTGTGCAGCAAGCTAGGCAACGAGACACAGCCAACACGGTGGTAGAAACCACGTAGTCCACTGGCAAGTGGAAGACCTGGATAGGTCCAGGAAGGGTCCAGGAAGACCTGGACAGGTTGAATGAGTGAGCTCGCAAGAACGTTAGGAAGTTCAGTGGGGACAAATGTAGAGCCTTGCACCTGGGAATACATAACCGAGGAGTGCAGCTCAGGCTGGGATCCTCATGGGCTGGAGAACAGCCCTGTGGAGAGGGACCTGAGGATCTCGGTGGACGACAAGGTTAGCATGAGTGAATGGTGCGCTGCAGCAGCAGAGAAAGGCAACAGGATGCTGGGTTACATCAACAAGGGCATTGCTAGCAGAGATAAATAAGTCATTGTCCCATTCTGGTCAAGCCACACCTGGAGCACTGTGTGCAGTTTTGGTCCCTGCTGTACAAAACAGATGCAGACAGACTGGCAAGTGTTCAGAGAAGGGCCAAGAGAATGATCAGAGGACTGGAAGACCTGCCATATGAGGAAAGGCTGAGAGAACTGAGTTTGTTCAGCCTTAAGAAGGCTCAGGGGAGACCTTAACCACCATGTACCAATACATAAAGGGTGGCCACCAGGAGGGTGGAGACTCCCTTTTTACACAGAGGCACATGGAAAACACAAGGGACAATCAGTACAAGTTTCTCCTGGGGAGATTCCAATGGGACTCCAGAACAATACTTTTCACAATGAGAACATTCAGACATTGGAATCATCTCACAAGGAAAGTGGCTCTCCCTACACTGGACAGTTTGAAGACTCAGCTTGACAGGGTGCTGGGCCATCTCATTTCAACTTTGCTATTGCCTAGAAAGGTTGGACCAGATGAACCTTGGGGTCCCTTCCAACCCAGCATTCTGTGATTCTAAGTGAAAAGAAAGAGTTGACCTCACCAGCTGCCCCAGCTGAATCATTGGAGTTGTTCCTTTGGACACATTTTACTCATTAACTAGCAGTGACCTCAGAGCTTCCTTTTTTCACATATGCAGCAGCACTACTTGATGTGGATGACGCTGAAAATGCCAGGCAAAAATACCTGGTAGAAGAGAGAGCAGCTTTGTTTGGTCATGTCAGCTGACAAGGACAACAAGAAACACTTCTACAAATACATTAGCAACAAAAGGAAGACTAAGTAGAGTCTCTGACCTTTGTTGGATGCAGCAGGGAACATAGTGGACAAGGATGAGGAAAAGGCTGAGGTACTCAGTACCTTCTTTGCCTCAGTCTTGTAAATCATTAAGACAACAGGGAAAGGTGGTTAACTTTGCATTAAGATGCTCTGTGCCTCACTGAAGCATGCCAGCAAGAACACTGGTTGGCTGCCTCAATTATCAGGAAAAACAAGGCTGTGGGGAGACATTCTTATTCTCTGCAACTCCCAGAGAGCAGGTTGTAGTGAGGCGGGGGCTGGTCTCCTTTCCCTCGTATCAAGTGACAGAAGAGAGGAAATGGCAATAAGTCGTGCCAGGGGATGCTTAGGTTGGATCTTAGGAAACACTTCTGCACTGAAGGAGGGGTCAGGCACTGCAGCAGACTGCCCAGGAAGGTGAGGAAGTCACCACTCCTAGAGGCTTCAGAAAGCATGCAGACATGGCACTTCAGGGCATGGTTTAATGCTTTTGGTGTTAGCTCAACAGTTCGAGTTGATGATCTTAGAATTCTGCCCTTTCCTGAAACAATTTTATGATTCTGGGGATAGAATAGAATAGAATAGAATAGAATAGAATAGAATAGAATAGAATAGAATAGAATAGAATAGAATAGTGATAGGTAGTGATAGGACTAGGGGGAATGGAATGAAGCTGGAGGTGGGGAGATTCAGGCTAGATGTGAGGAAGAAGTTCTTCCCCATGAGAGTGGTGAAGCCCTGGAATGGGTTGTCCAGGGAGGTGGTTGAGGCCCCATCCCTGGAGGTGTTTAAGCCCAGGCTGGATGAGGCTGTGGCCAGCCTGATCTAGTGTGGGGTGTCCCTGCCCATGGCAGGGGGGTTGGAACTAGCTGATCCTTGTGGTCCCTTCCAACCCTGACTGACACTGTGATACTATGAATAGAAGAGAATAGAATAGGGCAGAATCCAACGGCATGAGATTGAACACATCCAAGTGCCAGGTTCTACACATTGGCCACAGCAACCCCAGGCAGTGCTACAGACTGGGGTCAGAGTGTCTGGAGAGCAGCCAGGCAGAGAGGGACCTGGGGGTGCTGGTAGATGGGAGGCTGAACATGAGCCTGCAGTGTGCCCAGGCAGCCAAGAAGGCCAATGGCATCCTAGCCTGCATCAGGAACAGTGTGGCCAGCAGGAGCAGGGAGGTCATTCTGCCCCTGTACACTGCACTGGTTAGGCCACACCTTGAGTCCTGTGTCCAGTTCTGGGCCCCTCAGTTTAGGAAGGAGGTTGTCTTGCTGGAAGGTGTCCAGAGAAGGGCAACAAAGTTGGTGAGGGGTTTGGAAGACAAGCCCTATGAGGAGAGGCTGAGGGAGCTGGGGTTGCTTAGCCTGGAGAGGAGGAGACTCAGGGGTGACCTTATTGCTCTCTACAACTACCTGAAGGGAGGTTGTAGCCAGGCAGAGGTTGGTCTCTTCTCCCAGGCAGCCAGTACTAGAACAAGAGGACACAGACTCAGGCTGCGCCAGGGCAGGTTTAGACTGGATGTTAGGAAGAAGTTCTATACAGAGAGAGTGATTGCCCATTGGAATGGGCTGCCTGGGGAGGTGGTGGAGTCACCTTCATTGGAGGTGTTCAAGAAGAGGCTTGGTGGGGTGCTTGGTGCCACGGTTTAGTTTTTTAGTTGTTTAGGTGGGTTGGATTGTACTGTATTGTACTCTTGTGTACTGTATTGTACTGTATGGTACTGTATTGTATTTTAGGTGGGTTGGATTGGTTGAGGGGTTGGATGTGATGATCCTGAAGGACTCTTCCAACCTGGTGTATTGTATTGTATTGTATTATAGAATAGAATAGAATAGAATAGAATAGAATAGGCCAGGTTGGAAAAGACCGTTGAGATCATCAAGTCCAACCTATCACCCAACACCATCTAATCAACTAAAACATGGCACCAAGTGCCTCATCCAGTCTCCCCTTAAACACCTCCAGGGATGGTGACTCCACCACCTCCCTGGGCAGCACATTCCAAAGGCCAATCTCTCTTGCTGGGAAGAACTTACAGGTTGGACTTGATGATCCTTGGGGTCTCTTCCAAACCTTGGTTATACTGTGATACTGTGATACTGTGAACTTCTTTCTATCATCCAGCCTAAACCTCCCCTGGTGCAGCTTGAGACTGTGTCCTCTTGTTCTGGTGCTGCTTGCCTGGGAGAAGAGACCAACCCCCAACTGGCTACAACCTCCCTTCAGGGAGTTGCAGACAGCAAGAAGGTCTCCCCTGAGCCTCCTCTTCTCCAGGGCTAAGCAACCCCAGCTCCCTCAGCCTCTCCTCACAGGGCTGTGCTCCAAACCCCTCCCCAGCTTTGTTGCCCTTCTCTGGACACCTTCCAGTAACTCAATATCTTTCCAAAACTGAGGGGCCCAGAATAGAGACCAGAAAAGTACTTGCAGTAAAAATACAGCCTAGAGAGGCCCTGGACAAAGAACCAATTTCCCCCCTCCCCCCCTTCACATCAACCACCCACCAAATCAACAACAGCTGATTCTATTTTAGACTTGGTAAATACTGAAGACTACATACTTTAGGGAAGTGTTTCATATCAAAGAGCCTTGTACAGAACAATCCTAATAGGATTTGGCTAGAATTAAATGGGGCAAAACAGCATCTGGATTTGAAATGGATAAACACTTACTTAAGAAATCAGCTGCTAGAGATAGCTGGAATAAGAGGATCAGGAACTTGAATGTGGAGGAAGCTTGCAATTTCCTTCACACAGCAATTGCAAAATTCCAAATAATAGTCATTCCAGAGAGAAAAAACTCCTCCAGACTTATTAGGAGGCATGTTAGAAGTAAGCAGGGAAGTCATATAAAGAGAATAGAATAGAATAGAATAGAATAGAATAGAATAGAATAGAATAGAATAGAATAGAATAGAATAGAATAGACCAGACCAGGTTGGAAGAGACCTTCAAGATCATTGTGTTAAACCCATCATCTAACACAACCTAATCAACTAAACCATGGCACCAAGCACCCCATCAATTCTCCTCCTAAACACCTCCAGTGATGGTGACTCCACCACCTCCCTGGGCAGCACATTCCAAAGGCCAATCACTCTGTGTAGAATTTCTTCCTAACATCAATACAATACAATACAATACAATACAACAGGTTGGAAGAGACCTTCAAGATCATCACGCCCAACCCATCAACCAATCCAACCCACCCAAAACACAATACAGTACCATACAGTACAATACAGTACAAAAGAGTACAATACAGTACAATACAATACAATACAACCCACCTAAACAACCAAAAAACTAAACCCTGGCACCAAGCACCCCATCAAGCCTCTTCTTGAACACCTCCAATGAAGGTGACTCCACCACTTCCACAGGCAGCTGATTCCAGTGGGCAATCACTCTCTCAGTATAGAACTTCTTCCTAAGATCCAGCCTGAACCTGCCCTGGCACAGCTTGAGACTGTGTCCTCTTGTTCTGGTGCTGGTTGCCTGGGAGAAGAGACCAACCCCCACCTGGCTACAACCTCCAGTTGGAGACAGCAAGAAGCTCTCCCCTGAACCTCCTCTTCTCCAGGCTAAGCAACCCCAGCTCCCTCAGCCTCTCCTCACAGGGCTGTGTTCCAGACCCCTCCCCAGCCTTGTTGCCCTTCTCTGGACACCTTCCAGCAACTCAACATTTTTCCTAAACTGAGGGGCCCAGAACTGGACACAGGACTCAAGGTGTGGCCTAACCAGTGCAGAGTACAGGGGCAGAATGACTTCCCTGCTCCTCCTGGCCATGCTGTTCCTGATGCAGGCCAGGATGCCAGTGGCCTTCTTGGCTGCCTGGGCACACTGCAGGCTCATGTTCAGCCTACTATCAACCAGTACCCCCAGGTCCCTTTCTGCCTGGCTGCTCTCCAGCCACTCTGACCCCAGACTACATAAAAATAATTCCAAATCACTTCAAACATTGTGTCAGTCACATTAACAAACAACAGCAGAAAAGTGTTTTCCTGCCATACAAAAGAACCCAAAACAACACAAAAGCCCTCACTCCATGGAGTCTGAGTTACAAAGCAAGGCTAATTCACAGAAAGAGTTATTGGCCATTGGAATGTGCTGCCCAGGGAGGTGCTGGAGTCACCATCACTGGAGGTGTTTAGGAAGAGCCTGGATGAGGCACTTGGTGCCATGGTTTAGTTGCTTAGATGGTGTTGGGTGATAGGTTGGACTCAGTGATCTCAAAGGACTTTTCCATCCTGGTTAATTCTATTCCATTCTAAAATCATACTTGGCAAGATTAAGAAAGACATGCAAATGCAAGAGCAAAGACTACATGATCATACAGGTGAACATTAAAGACTTTCACTGTCTGACCCAACTTCAGCAGCTGGGAAAAATGTAAAGGAGAGCCATGAATTAGTGATAATATACAATGCAATGAGAGGAAGCTTCAAAGAGATTTTTTCTAGTAGAAATGAAAGCAGTGCCAACATGCCAGGCAGCAGAGAGCAATGACCTAAGGATACTACTCAATAGTCTTTGGCATCCTAAGAAATGTCCTTGCATCTGGTATGGCAGAAGCCTGGTGCTTCTTCCCTTCAGCTTCAGGCTCTCTTTATGCTCAGCACTGGCTGCATCTTAAGACTTTTCCCTTTCACTCTTCAAACTCCTCATCCAGTCCAGATGCTTTTTTCTCCAAAGCATGGTAACTTGATCATCTTCCCCACCTCAGACAACTTCCCCTGACTCAGGCACAGTATCACAGTATCGCTAAGGTTGGAAGAGACCTCAAAGATCATCGAGTCCAACCTGTCTCCACAGACCCCATGACTAGACCATGGCACCAAGTGCCACATCCAATCCCCTCTTGAACACCTCCAGGGACGGGGACTCCACCACCTCCCCGGGCAGCCCGTTCCAATGACGAATGACTCTCTCGGTGAAGAACTTTCTCCTCACCTCAAGCCTAAACTTCCCCTGGCACAGCTTGAGACTGTGCATTTACTTTATAAAGGAATATATAGAAGTAAAATATTTTCACACCACACTGAAGTGTAAGCCAGGCTGAGAGGCTTGGGGTTGCTCAGCCCACAGAAGGGATGGCTCCAGTGAGGCCATACCGTGGCCTTCCAGTGCTTAAAGGGGGCCTACAGGAAAGCAGGGGAGGGACTATTTACAAAGACCTGAAGCAACAGAACAAGGAGCAATGGTTCTTCACTAGAGAAGGGTAGATTTACATTGAAAGTTAGGAAGTTCCTTACTATGAGAGCAATGAAATGCAGAAACAGGTTGCCCAGGGAGGTGGTAGAGGTTCCACCCCTGGAGGCATTCAAGGGGCTCTGAGCAACCTGATCTAGCTGAGGATGTCCCTGATTACTGCAGATGAGGTGGACTAGATGACCTTTAAAGGTCTCTTCCAACCCAATGCATTCCATGATTCCAAAACAGGTTGCAGTGGATGACCAAAAGCAACCAACAGCAGGCTTCCAGGGATTTGCTTGCAGCTAAGTTCAACAGACCTGCCTGCAAACAGCTAACACTGCAGCTGAGACTATACTCCTGTGGATTCAAATAGGCTTCTATGGACTGCAGGTTTGAGAGGAAGGAGGTTTATTTGCAGGCAGGTTTCTCCTTGTTTGGTTGGGTTGAAATAGTGCAGAAAATATAACTCAGAGGCTCTCTTCCCATTGCCCAGAGCATGGGAAAGGAGCAGCATGCCTAGGTAGAATTCTCCTCCCTTCTCTGCATTCACAGTTTCACAGTATCACTAAGGTTGGAAGAGACCTCGAAGATCATCGAGTCCAACCTGTCACCACAGACCCCATGACTAGACCATGGCACCAAGTGCCACATCCAATCCCCTCTTGAACACCTCCAGGGATGGGGACTCCACCACCTCCCTGGGCAGCACATTCCAATGAAAAATGGCACTCTCAGTGAAGAACTTTCTCCTCACCTCCAGCCTAAACTTCCCCTGGTGCAGCTTGAGACTGTCCTCTTGTTCTGGTGCTGGTTGCCTGGGAGAAGAGGCCAACCCCTTCCTGGCTACAGCCACCCTTCAGGGAGTTGTAGAGAGCAATGAGGTCTCCCCTGAGCCTCCTCTTCTCCAGGCTAAGCAACCCCAGCTCCCTCAGCCTCTCCTCACAGGGCTGTGCTCAAGGCCTCTCCCCAGTCTCATACACCCTGCCATCAAGGTTATGTGCTTTGCTATGCCAGAGGATGAATTCAGTCCTCAAGACTTAGAATCAAGCTTTTTGAACTACCAGCCCTACAGAACTGCAGATGAAAAAAAGGATTCTTTCTGGAGTACCACTAAAAGGCTTTTCATTCCCCAGTCGCTGTCCCAGTGTATTTACCCCAGCAAGGCAGCAGCACTGCAGATCCCTGACACTTCAAGGAAGAAAAGCTATGCAGTGTAATCACACACAAGCAAGACAAAGCTATTGATTTTTATAGAACTCTTTCAGTTGGAAAAGACATTTAGGATCATTCAATCCAACCATTCCCTAATTCTACTACTTCTGGTGCTAAACCATGTCCCTCAGCACCACATCTCTGCCTCTGTGAGAGACCTCCAGGGATGGGGATTCAACTACCTTCTGGGGGAGCCCATTCTAGTGTTTGAGAACCCTTTCTTCTAATAGCCAACCAAAACCTCACCTGGTGAAACTTGAGGCCACTTGCTCTTGTTCTATCACTTGTCCCTAGGGAGAAGAGACTGACAACCACACCTGGGAGAAAAAGACCTGAGGGGACTGATTGACAGCCAGATGAGTATGAACCAACATGTGTCCAGGTAGCCAAGACAGCCAACAGCATCCTGGCCTGTATCAGGCACAGTGTGACCAGCAGGAGCAGGAAGTGATTGTCTCCTTGGACTCAGCACTGATGAGGCCACACTTTGAGTACAGGGATCACTTTTGTGGCTCTTCCCCCAAGAAAGCATTTAGGTGCTGAAGGGGGTCGAGAGAAGGGCAACAAGGCTGCTGAAAGGTCTGGAAAACAGGCCTTGTGAGGAGCAGCAGGCTGTTAGTCTGGAGAAAAGGAGGGTGAAGAGAGACCTTGCTTTCTACAGCTAACTGAAAGGAGGTTGGACCAAGTGAAATACCAAGAAGAAATTACCTTAGGCTGCACCAGGCCAGGTTTATCTTGGCTGTTAGAAGAAACCTTGTAATTGAAAGGGCTCTCAAACACTGGAATGGCCTGCCCAGAGAAGGGCTCTCAAACACTGGAATGGCCTCCCCAGAGAAGGGCTCTCAAACACTGGAATGGCCTCCCCAGAGAGGCTCTCAACACTGGAATGGCCTCCCCAGAGAAGGGCTCTCAAACACTGGAATGGCCTCCCCAGAGAAGGGCTCTCAAACACTGGAATGGCCTCCCCAGAGAAGGGCTCTCAAACTGGAATGGCCTCCCCAGAGAAGGGCTCTCAAACACTGGAATGGCCTGCCCAGAGGAGGGCTCTCAAACACTGGAATGGCCTCCCCAGAGGAGGGCTCTCAAACACTGGAATGGCCTCCCCAGAGAAGGGCTCTCAAACACTGGAATGGCCTCCCCAGAGAAGGGCTCTCAAACACTGGAATGGCCTCCCCAGAGAAGGGCTCTCAACACTGGAATGGCCTCCCCAGAGAAGGGCTCTCAAACACTGGAATGGCCTCCCCAGAGAAGGGCTCTCAAACACTGGAATGGCCTCCCAGAGAAGGGCTCTCAAACACTGGAATGGCCTCCCCAGAGAAGGGCTCTCAAACACTGGAATGGCCTCCCCAGAGAAGGGCTCTCAAACACTGGAATGGCCTCCCCAGAGAAGGGCTCTCAAACACTGGAATGGCCTGCCCAGAGGAGGGCTCTCAAACACTGGAATGGCCTGCCCAGTGAGGTGGCTGAATCCCCCTCCTTGCAGGTGTTTCAAAGACAGAGATGTGGTGCTGAGGGACTTGTTTTAGCACTAGACTTCGCAGAGTTAGATAACGGTTGGACCTTTTCCAAAGACCTTTCCAAAGGTCCTTTTCCAAATAAAACAATTCCATGAGTCTGCAAGGTGAGGTTGTGATATTTGTTGCATCCCAGCAACTCCTCACTGCACTGTTAATTTTTATCTAGAGACATTTGTGTGCACATAAAGTAACAGTGCACATGGACACAACATAGTTTCTGCAGCGACAAGAACAAACGACTCCCAAAAAACCCACAGTTCAGCAAATAATTCCTTGCAGTACCTTTGAAACAGTTGATACACCTCTGTCATCCACACTTCAGAAGACTAATAGCAAAGCAGAATTTGCTAGGAAGTTTAGGCAGACTTGCAAAGAGACAGAAATACATCAGAAAATAAATAAATCAGAAAATACAGCTCACCAAATATGTTTGTGGAATGTCCTTTCCGGGCAATTGGCTTGAGCTCATTATGTCCCCAGCCATACTGCCTGTAATTGTCCCAGGCATGCTTCATCATCTAAGAGACAGGAAAGAAATAGGATTTGATTACATTATAAAAGTACTCTGCACAAATGCAGTATTTTACTCCTCATTTGAGATTTCATCCTTCACAGTCATCCCGCCACTCTGATAATTACTTTGCTGCGACTTCTATCCACTGCAGAAATCAGATTACACAGGATGAATACACTGGGAAACAACTTCGAGTCTCTTTGGCTGGAGTTATACAGTCTAATGCTCTGCAGTAGGTTGCTTTCTTGTTCTCTCTTTCCCTTAAATATATATATATATACATAAACATTTAAGAACACCTTATTGCTGCCTACAACTACCTGAAGGGAGGTTGTAGCCAGGTGGGGCTTGGTCTCTTCTCCCAGGCACCCAGCCCCAGAACAAGAGGACACAGTCTCAAGCTGCACCAGGGGAGGTTTAGGCTGGATGTTAGGAAGAAGTTCTTCCCAGAAAGAGAGATTGGCCTTTGGAATGTGCTGCCCAGGGAGGTGGTGGAGTCACCATCACTGGAGGTGTTTAAGAGGAGACTGGATGAGGCACTTGGTGTCATGGTTTAGTTGATTAGATGGTGTTGGGTGATAGGTTGGACTTGATGATCTTTGAGGTCTCTTCCAACCTTGGTGATACTGTGATACTGTGATGATCTCAAAGGTCTTTTCCAACCTGGTTAAATCTATTCTGTTCTTCTATGTTAAGCACAAGTGCATTTAAGCACAAGGAATTGGTGAAAAACACTGGCTCAGGGCCAAGATGATAACCAAAAGCAAAGAAATGTCTACCAATATCTGAAGCATAAACACATTTACATACAATAGTGCCTCCAAGCAGGACTAAGCAGCTTTGCAAAAGGCAGAGTACCTTTTAATTAGCAACACCTCCTTGACAAAGACACACTGTCACACAGCCTTTACCAAAAGGAACACCAAAAGCTTCAATCTTAGTTTCAGTCAGGGTTGGAAGGGACCACAAGGATCATCTAGTTCCAACCCCCCTTCAGAAAGCACAATGAGCAAAGCAGCACAAAATTAATGTTTGGGACAAAAAACATTCTCAACTCTTTTAAATAGATTTCTCCAGCACTTAGTAAGCAAACTGCCCCTAAAAATCAAAAGGTCTTGTTCACCCATAAGTATTAGCTGTGCACATCTGCCACTAAGCAATGCTTTTATGGATTTGGTAAAACCTTTCTTGTTGGTATGCAGCAGAAATTCAGCAGCTGCCTCGCTGCAAAGAAAATGCAGTTATAAAACAAGCAACCAAAGAAAGCATAAACAAACCCCAAAGCCAACACTCAAATACTGTCAGTTACCTAAACACACCAAAAGAAGTCACAGGAAAAATTCAGATTTCACAAGACACCACCCCAGGCACAGCAACAGTTTGGAACAAACCCCTTGCAAAAGAGCAGCCTGCAGTTGTAGACACAACATGACACAGATTTGTAATTGTGCATCTTAAAAATGGTAGCAATATAGAATAGAATAGAGTAGGATAGGATAGGATAGGATAGGATAGGATAGGATAGGATAGGATAGGATAGGATAGGATAGGATAGGATAGGATAGGATAGGATAGGATAGGATAGTTCTGGAGCCCCTATTCCAAGAGGGATCTGGAGGTGCTGGAAGGTGTCCAGAGAAGGGCCACGAGGAGGAGCAGAGGGCTGGAGCACCTCTCCTGTGAGGACAGACTGAAGGAGTTGGGGCTGTTCAGTCTGGAGAAGAGAAGGTTCTGAGGTGACCTCATTGTGGCCTTCCAGGATCTGAAGGGGGCTACAAGAAGGCTGGGGAGGGACTTCTCAGGCTATCAGGTAGTGATAGGACTAGGGGGAATGGCATGAAGCTGGAGGTGGGGAGATTCAGGCTAGATGTGAGGAGGAAGTTCTTCACCATGAGGGTGGTGAAGCCCTGGAATGGGTTGTCCAGGGAGGTGGTTGAGGCCCTGTCCCTGGAGGTGTTTAAGACCAGGCTGGATGAGGCTGTGGCCAGCCTGATGTAGGGTAGAGTGTCCCTGCCCATGGCAGGGGGGTTGGAACTAGATGATCCTTGTGGTCCCTTCCAGCCCTGACTGAAACTATGAAACTATGAAACTAACCAGGTTGGAAAAGACCTCAAAGATCATCAAGTCCAACCTATCACCCAACACCATCTAATCAACTAAACCATGGCACCAAATGCCTCATCCAGTCTCTTCTAAACACCTCCAGGGATGGTGACTCCACCACCCCCCTGGGCAGCACATTCCAATGGCCAACAACTCTCTCTGTGACGAACTTTCTCCTCACCTCCAGCCTAAGCCTCCCCTGGCACAGCTTGAGACTGTGTCCTCTTGTTCTGGTGCTGGTTGCCTGGGAGAAGAGACCAACCCCCTCCTGACAGACTGAATTTAGAGAGTAGAACCTCGAGCTATGCTCAGCTGATAGAAGGAAATGTTTTAGCTCTTGTAGGCCACAAACTCTGGGAGCAAACTCCAGCTGTGTAGAGAGAAAAAAGCATTTAGCTCATTACCAACAACCATTGTGACTCAGGGAAGCCACACAACGAGCTGAGAATTAGAGCTGGTAAACACTGCAGTAGAGTCTTTTGTCTTCTCTCTGAACTTAGATAAGAGATGTGTGATCGTTTGCCTTTTGTCTAACACCTGTCTGAGCCTTGCCAAGGGATGTGTGCTCCCTGGCGTTTTCTCCGCAGCCAATCATGAGTCTGTACCTGTCGCAGGGACACATCTAATTACCAATCCCGAGTTGCCTTTGATGATGTTAGCCTATGGAAAGAAAATACTTTGTACAATAAAGTAGACACTTGGCTTGCATCAAGCTTTGTCTCCATCTCTCAATCACGGTACCCACCTGGCTACAACCTCCCTTCAGGGAGTTGTAGACAGCAAGAAGGTCTCCCCTGAGCCTCCTCTTCTCCAGGCTAAGCAACCCCAGCTCCCTCAGACTCTCCTCACAGGGCTGTGCTCCAGACCCCTCCCCAGCCTCATTGCCCTTCTCTGGACATGTCCAAGTGTCTCAATGTCCTTCTTAAACTGAGGGGCCCAGAACTGGACACAGGACTCCACTCACTTCACCATACTTACACAGAACAGAAGGAATCATGCAGATGCTGACTAAGAAGCAAGGCACAGCCAGTTGCCTCACCAGCACTACCTCACACAGAGACAGCTCTTTTCTCTTACTGAGTTCAGGATTTACTGGAAGTCAGTATGTGGTAATCTCAGACCTTCCAAACTGCATCTGAACTGCATGTTGCAATATACAAAACAAAGTCCCCACCTCCCCACAATCATCAAGAGATTCCCATCCAATCTACACAGTTGTAATTCCTTCAAACAAGTCCCCCCAAATTTCCCATGGCTCAGTTAACTCATGCCCAGAGGACAAATCTGAAACACAGCCAAGGCATACACACAGGCCCAGAAGCTGGGAAGAACTCATGTTAAACTGACAGATGTCCCCCTCAAGAAGCCCCACTCTCACTGCTTGTCATTCAAAGCCAGCTCCCCCCTGATGAAACAGTCCAACACCTGATTAGACAGCAATACTGTAAGACTGACAGCACTACTGTATCATTTCTTTTAGTGGCATGAATCTGTAAGGGAAAGGATGAAAATATTATACTAAAAAGAAATTAGAGAAAAGCCCTTTCACTTGCTTTCATGAATTCCTTGGTGTTTACAAAGTACTGTGTCAAACTGATAAATTAATAGCTATTAGAACCTCAGGATGACTCGGGTAAAGTCTCTTGACAGGTAAGAAAATTACAACAGGAGAGACATAATAAAAGCCTGGTCACAGGCAATATAAAACTTCCTCTGAGATCTCTTTTCAAGGTAATTGTGGTGGGTTAATGCCCATCCTGAAAACAAAGGAGGGAAGGGCTTGCGAGTGCTTTGCCCTCCCTGCAGGGCATTTCCCACCATGGGAAACTGAGTCTGTTCCACTCCCCCCTCCCTGCCCAGAGAGGGTCCTGAAGCAAGCTATGAAACCAATGGTGTAGATAAAAATGTCTGTGATGGAAAATTGCTTTACATTGCAGTATGCTCTCTATGCTTAAATATAATCCTTAGAGGGGCATTTGCTTTGACCATGCTGGGTGGGGGAAGAGCTAACCTATTAAGAGCCGTTTGGAGGGTGATAACACACTCCTTTGTACTGTTTAACGACTGGGGTCATGTCTGCTGTGGGCATTGTGAGCACTCTGTAAACACAAAGAGGGAGGGGTCGGGTTGTAATGAGTGTACCAGATCGCAGGCTGAGCCCCAGGCACAAGGGCTTGCCCCACCACCAGCAGCTCCACAGTTAACCCCTGACGCTCCTGCCAACACAGTTTCTCTAGCGCAGGTCACCACACGCAGGAAAAGAAGGCAAAAATCATCTCCAAGCACAGATGGTGAGGAAGGCACATCAGCAGGCCCCGGCACCTGACAGAACCCAGCGGTGGATGAAGATGAGTCAGACCAGGAAATAACTGTCACATCTCTACCCAGAAAGGAACTAAGGCAAACTCACAGTATCACAGTATCACCAAGGTTGGAAGAGACCTCAAAGATCATCGAGTCCAACCTGTCACCACAGACCCCATGACTAGACCATGGCACCAAGTGCCACGTCCAATCCCCTCTTGAACACCTCCAGGGACGGTGACTCGTCTGGATTACACAAGGAAAGAGGGTGAGCCAATACTAAGCTGGGCCCTGAGATGCTGGGACTAGGGGGAGGACCACGTGGCTCAGTTGGAAGAATTGAGATCGTGGGTTCAAGCCTGCAGTGGGCAGCAGCGCCCTCCCTTTTATACCCTAGCTGGCAGGGAGGGGGGAGTGGAATAGACTCAGTTTCCCAGGGGGAAGATGCCCTGCAGGGAGGGCAAAGCACTCACAAACCCCTCCCCCTTTGTTCTCAGGATGGGCAATAACCCACCACAGTAATCCACAATTCAGAGATCCATAGAATGGTTTGGGTTGTAAGGGACTTACCTTAAAGACCAACTGGTCCCAACCTTGCTGCCCTGGGCAGGGACACCACCTGCTACACCACATTGCTCAGGTCCTCGACCAATCTGGCCTTGAACACCTCCAGGCAGAAGGCATCCAAAACCTGCCTGGGCAAACTGTTCCTCACTGTAAAGAATTTCTTTAGCATTTGTTTCTAACATTTATTTTACATCCATCCTCCTCAGGCTCCAATCCATTCCTGCTCATGCTACTGCAACAAGCCCTTGCAAAAATCCCTTCCCAGCTTTCCTGTAGGCCCCCCTTCCGGTACTGGAAAGCTGCTCTAAGGTCTCCCTGGAGCTTTCTTTTCTCCAGGCTGAACAGCCCAAGCTTTTTCAGCCTGTCCCCATAGGGGAGGTTCTCCAGCTTTCTGATCATCTTTGTGGGCCTCCCCTGGACCCACTTCAGCAGTTCAAGGTCTTTCTTTCTGGGAGCACCAGAACTGGATGCAGTACTCCAGGTAGGGTCTCATGAGACAAGAGTAGAGGAAAGAATCACCTCAGTCATCCTGCTGGTCACACTTCTGTTGACACAGCCCAGGATATGAACCCACAAACAATGGACCTACAACCATTAATATACAAATTATTCATTAATTTAAGATCACAGAACCAAGAATCACAGCATCATTCAGGCAAGAAGGAACCTCAGCCTCCTGCTCAATGCAGGATCAGTTAAGGGATCAGACTTGGCTACTGAAGCCTTAATGGAGTCATGGTGATCTGAAGGCTTTCTCTAACCAGAAGGAGACACTGAGACCTCTATGAAGCATCCTGCTGTAACTCACATCTTGCCAGTCCACTTCTAAGTCCTAAACATTGTACTTGGGAAAACAACAGACCCATAGTCTTGGGAGGCACTAGAGAAGGAAACTAAAGAATGATTGACCAGTGAGCTCTATGTGAGTTTGGTAACAGATGGATGCCAAACAAAGTGGCCTTCATGTACCACATCTAAACAGCTTGTTTCCACATAAGGGAAACTGAGCAAGTGAGACAAAATAAGTATGTCATGAAGCAAAACCGAAGGACCATTGACATTTCAGCTTTGTAAAACTCTTGAAGCATAAGCAAAGACCATCATAGATCAAAACTAGCTCTATCCAAAAGAAGAACAACCACTTGTTTCCACATGGCAGAACGTTAGTTGTGGAAGATTTCCTGGCCCAGTTTGCTGTGCTTCTATAGAATTAACCAGGTTGGAGAAGACCTTAGAGATCATCAAGTCCAACCTATCACCCAACACCATCTAATCAACTAAACCATGGCACCAAGTGCCTCATCCAGGCTCTTCCTAAACACCTCCAGGGATGGTGACTCCTCCACCTCCCTGGGCAGCACATTCCAATGGTCAGTCTCTTTCTGGGAAGAATTTCCTCCTAACATCCAGCTGGAAGGTAGAGATTTTGCTATAGACTATTTAGCTCTGAGAAAATCCAAGCAGATTGTGGGAATTACAAAGGGCTAAAGCAGCATGCATCCCAACAGAAGATGCTTTTACAACTAAGGAAAGATCCTATCCTGAGATAAATAGGTAGGAACTCTAAAGGAGTTGATTAAACCAGACTAATGAATTAATGCAAGAGTAACTTAATAATACACTACTGAAACCAGAAACTCACTGAAAGAAGGACACTGAGCTGCTGGAGCATGTCCAGAGAAGGGCAATGAAGCTGGTGAAGGGTCTGGGAAATAGGTCTTGTGAGGAGCAGCTGAGAGAACCAAGGTTGTTTAGCCTGAAGAAAAGGAAGCTGAGAAGAAACCTTGCTTTCTACAACTCCCTGAAAGGAGGTTCTCATGAGGAGGGAGTTGGCCTTGTCTCCCAAGTATAGGAAATGGCAAGAGGAAATGGCCTGATAGAGACAAGAGGAAATGGCCTTAAAATATGCCAGGGGAGTTTTAGATTCTTTATTAGGAAACATGTCTTTACTGAAAGAGGGGTCAGGCATTGCAGAAGGCTGCCCAGGGAAGCAGTGGAGCTACCATGCCTGAATGTATTACAAAACCATACAGACATGGCACTCTGGGACATGGTTTCATGGGCATAGTGCTATTGGATTGACAGTAGGACATGAGGATCTTAGAAGCCTTTTTCAACCTTAACTCTATGAAACTCTCTAGAACACAAGAGACTAAAACACAATTGAGTACATCATCCAAGACAGGATTCTAAGACAGGAAATCATGATTTGAGGAGACAAAGCTAACTCAATGAACATGAATACCTAGAATCACAGAATCAACCTGTGTTCTTTTCCCTCTGCTGCCCCTAGGGTACAAAGAATACAGCATAACAACTGCTCAAGAATCTTTCCACTTTGTTATGCTAACTAGTCACCTGAATCACCAGTGGTGTCCCCCAGGGATCAGTGCTGGGCCCCAGCCTGTTCAATATCTTTATGGATGATCTGGATGAGGGGATTGAGTCCATCAGTAAATTTGCAGATGACACCAAGCTGGGGGCAGGATTTGATCTGTTAGAGGGTAGGAGATCTCTGCAGAGGGACCTCGACAGGCTGGACAGATGGGCAGAGTCCAAGGGCAGGAGATTGAACACATCCAAGTGCCAGGTTCTGCACATTGGCCACAGCAACCCCAGGCAGTGCTACAGGCTGGGGTCAGAGTGGCTGGAGAGCAGCCAGGCAGAGAGGGACCTAGGGGGTGCTGGTTGATGGTAGGCTGAACATGAGCCTGCAGTGTGCCCAGGGGGCCAAGAAGGCCAATGGCATCCTGGCCTGCATCAGGAACAGTGTGGCCAGCAGGAGCAGGGAAGTCATTGTGCCCTGTACTCAGCACTGGTTAGGCCACACCTTGAGTCCTGTGTCCAGTTCTGGGCCCCTCAGTTTAGGAAAAATGTTGAGTTGCTGGAAGGTGTCCAGAGAAGGGCAACAAAGCTGGGGAGAGGTCTGGAACACAAGCCCTGTGAGGAGAGGCTGAGGGAGCTGGGGTTGCTTAGCCTGGAGAAGAGGAGGCTCAGGGGAGACCTTCTTGCAAAATCCTTCAGAGCTGATGGGTGTAGTGAATGCCCATCTTGAAAATGTTTATTATGGAACACACCACACACCACAGCCAGAGAGATCCTGTTGCATGTACAGCTGGGCAATCCTACAAAAAAAGGAGAATTTGGATTCTGCTGCCAGAGGGAGAATGGAAAGGAGCAGGGCATGTCCAGAGCCAGAAGGGTAAGGACACCTCTTGAGAAAATCAGGGTTGTAACAGTAAAAGGAGGTTGCAGCAATCGAAAAGCCTTTTACTCATAAGAGGGTTCTGACAGTACAGCAGCATGTTAGAAACAAAACTTCACAGCACAGATGAATTGAAAAGCACCTTCCCCTTTGCAGAAAAGGGCAGGAACAGAAAGTAAGAGTCCTGAGGAATATGGAACAGAAACCATATAGTGGCACACTGCAGTATTCACTGGCTGTGCCTGGAAATGAGAAACCTTTCCTCCTCTTTCCATTCCATCAGGAACACACCCAACAGACAGCAAACAGGCTCTGCTTTCAAAGCAACTGCTTAAAGGTAGGATTTCAAGAGTCTGATCTAAGTGCCACCTTCAAATTCTGCTTCAAAATTAACCAAGAACTTGCTAGACTACACTACTGCTCTACTGGGAGATTAAAGATTAATAACCACTCTCCTACTGTCTTCAGAGAAGGCTTTTGGGGAGTTGAAACTAAAGGATATCTTTTCCTTGCACTGATGCCCAGATAATCTTGTTGAAGAAACTGAGAGAAGTCACACCTATTATTTTATTCTTCTGGGAGTGTGGTGGTTTGAGCCTTAACAGGGATTTAAGAGATCAGATGGGGGGCACAACTGAGAATCCCTCCCCCACTTCCCCTTCCCCCTCCTCTGCAAAAAAAAAAAAAGGAAAGAAAGGGGGATAAAGGGAAAAAAGGAGGAGGTACATCTACTGAGAAATGCTTTGGAGTCAGTTTGGAAGTAGAGAGGTTAACATTTGCTTTAAACAATATACAATGCAATACACCAGGTTGGAAGAGACCTCAAAGATCATCGTGTCCAACCCATCAACCAATCCAACCCACCCAAAAAACTAACCCATGGCACCAAGCACCCCAGCAAGTCTCCTCCTGAACACCTCCAATGAAGGTGACTCCACCACCTCCCCGGGCAGCACATCCCAATGGGCAATCACTCTCTCTGTATAGAACTTCCTCCTAACATCCAGCCTAAACCTCCCCTGGCACAGCTTGAGACTGTGTCCTCTTGTTCTGGTGCTGGTTGCCTGGGAGAAGAGACCAACCTCTGCCTGTCTACAACCTCCCTTCAGGTAGTTGTAGAGAGCAATGAGGTCTCCCCTGAGTCTCCTCCAGGCTAAGCAACCCCAGCTCCCTCAGCCTCTCCTCATAGGGCTGTGTTCCAAACCCCTCAGATATTGTCGATATCTATCGATATCTAGATATCTATAGATATTGTTTATATCTCTATAGATATCTCTATATATTTTTTAAAGAAAATGTTTATCTCTCTACTTCCAAACTTCCAAATTGTTTTATACATATATATATATTCATAGTTTTATTCATAGTTTCAGTTAGGGTTGGAAGGGACCACAAGGATCATCCAGTTCCAACCCCCCTGCCATGGGCAGGGACACCCCACACTAGATCAGGCTGGCCACAGCCTCATCCAGCCTGGGCTTAAACACCTCCAGGGACGGGGCCTCAACCACCTCCCTGGGGAACCCATTCCAGGGCTTCACCACCCTCATGGGGAAGAACTGGCTCCTCATGTCCAGCCTGAATCTCCCCACCTCCAGCTTCATTCCATTCCACCTAGTCCTATCACTACCTGAGAGCCTGAGAAGTCCCTCCCCAGCCTTCTTGTAGGCCCCCTTCAGATACTGGAAGGCCACAATGAGGTCACCTGGGAGCCTTCTCTTCTCCAGACTGAACAGCCCCAACTCCTTCAGTCTGTCCTCACAGGAGAGAGGTGCTCCAGACCTCTGCTCCAGCCTCCTCGTGGCCCTTCTCTGGACCCCTTCCAGCACCTCCAGATCCCTCTTGGAATAGGGGCTCCAGAACTGGAGGCAGTACTCCAGGTGGGGTCTCAGCAGAGCTGAGCAGAGGGGGAGAATCACCTCCCTTGCCCTGCTGGCCACACTTCTCCTGCTGCAGCCCAGGCTCTGATTGGCTTTCCGGGCTGCAAGTGCACACTGAGAGCTCCTGGTGAGCTTCTCCTCCCCCAGCACCCCCAAGTCTCTCTCCTCTGGGCTGCTCCCCAGCCAGTCCCTGCCCAGCCTGGATTTGTGCCTGGGACTGCCTCAACCCAGATGCAGGACCCTGCACTTGGTCTTGTTGAAGCTCATGAGGTTGGTTTGTGCCCACCTCTGCAGCCTGTCCAGGTCCCTCTGGAATATATATATATGACAACAACAGGAAGGGCTCACAAGGGTAAGGAACAAGGATGGATGGGGAAAATATGTATACAAAACCAACAGTCCTTTGAAGATGCAGCAGGGAGAAAAGACCAGGCCTGACCACGTGGCAGAGAAGCAGGCAGCCAGCAGCAGTCCTCTCATCCAGGCAAGGCAGAAGCAAAAGAGAGCAAATGGCTGCAGTGTCTTCCTTTTTATAGGCTTGCTGGACAGGGAGGGGGAGGGTAACAGACTAACTCCAGTTTCCCAGGGGGAAAAGCCCCCTCCAGGGAGGGCATGGCTCTCACAAGCCCTCCCCCCCTGCTTTCAGGATGGGCATAACCCATCACAAGGAGCTACAAATCTCTGCCTAAAGGAAAAACCTCTTAGGCATCACCTTGTGCCTCTATCACACATTTCTGAAAGTTGCCACTGAAAAAGTTTGTTTGAAATATATTCCTAACACACCCAGAAAGCTCTGATGAATCTGGTAACAATTCCATCACTAAACCAAAACTGAAGTGTTTATCAGATGTATTAGAATGAGAAGCTTGTCCCTTTTTGTTGGCATGAAATATGTGAAGTCTAAGACACCTGACAGAACTAAGTGAAAAACACTTCAGACTGGTGAGAACTGGAACAGCAGATAGAAAGAGCCTGAACTTGGAGTGCTTACAGCAGTGAACCAACTGCTCAAATTTGTACAAGAAAGCCAAATGCTTTTTTACCCTCCAAGATGATGGATTGGTATTTTTGTCCTTTTGTGTCCTCACAGTTTGAAGAGACTGGTCCTGAAGCGTTCAGAAAACTACACCCTTCCAGCTGAAATTTAGAGCCTTCCAAGTGACCTTTGTGAAAACAAACAAAAATATAAAAGGGACTCCCCATCAGGCAGCAGGAAACAGTTCCCTCCCTCCAGCCTTGCCTCCCCAGGCATCAGCTGGATCATTTTCACCAGCATAACCCTGCACCTCTGCCCATTCCACTGCATCCTTTCTGAGGCTGAGACTTGCCAAAGCGTACAAGATGCAAAGGCAGCTTGGCTCCCCACCCACCCCTGTCTTGCTCTCCTTCCCTGAAACACTCCAGACCTGCTTTTTGTCTGCTGCTGAGCACTCCAGTGACATTTCCAAGGAACTACTGCAAATGCAAGCCTTCCTTCTCCAGGGGTAATTAGTCACCACACACCATTTCATATTAAGCATGTGCTGGAATTTCTGCTCCTCCAGCCCCAATACATTCAGTTGCACATTCAGATGAGAAATCATGGAATCAATAAGGTTGGAAAAGACCTCAGAGATCATCAAGTCCAGCCTGTCACCCAACACCTCAGGACTAACTAAACCATGGCTTCAGGTGCCACATCCAATCCCCTCTTGAACACCTCCAGGGATGGTGACTCCACCACCTCCCCAGGCAGCACATTCCAATGGCCAATTACTCTCTCTGGGAAGAACTTTCTCCTCACCTCCAGCCTAAACTTCCCTTGGCACACCTTGAGACTGTGTCCTCTTGTTCTGGTGCTGCTTGCCTGGAAGAAGAGACAACCCCTACCTGGCTATAACCTTCTGAGTACAGTGCTGGGTACAGGGCACAATGACTTTCCTGCTCCTGCTGGGCCACACTATTTCTGATGCAGGGCAGGATGCCATTGCCCTTCTTGGCTGCCTGGGCACACTGCTGGCTCATCTTCAGCCTACTATCAACCAGACCCCCCAGGTCCCTTTCTGCCTGGCTGCTCTCCAGCCACTCTGACCCCAGCCTGTAGCTCTGCATGGGGTTGCTGTGGCCAAAGTGCAGCACCTGGCACTTGGATTTGTTGAATGCCATCCTGTTGGACTCTGCCCATCTGTCCAGTCAGTCAAGGTCCCTCTGCAGAGCTCTCCTACCCTCTAACAGATCAGCTCCTGCCCCCAGCTTGCTGTCATCTGCAAATTTACCGATGATGGACTCAACCCTCTCATCCAGATCATCAACAAAGATATTGAACAGGATGGGGACCAGCACTGATCCCTGGGGGGCACCACTAGTGCCTGGCTGCCAGCTGGCTGTGGCACCATTCACCACCACTCTCTGGGCTCAGCCTCCAGCCAGTTCCTAACCCAGCTCAGAGTGCTGCTGTCCAAGCCAGGGGCTGACAGCTTAGCCAGCAGTTTGCTGTGGGGGACGGTGTCAAAGGCCTTGCTGAGGTCCAGGCAGACCACATCCACAGCCTGCCCCACATCCACCAGGCTGTCACCTGGTCAAATAAAGGGAGATAATTACTCAGTGCCATAAAACTTTTCTGCAATTCTCAGCCTGGCCTCAGTTTTCTACCCCGAACTTCCATGTTGGCAGCAAACTTGATCATAGCACTAGCTCCTCATCCATTTCCAAACTGCAAATAATATATTTGTATGATCTAGAGCACAGTACCCAGCCCATGTCCTCTGTGCCCTCTACCATTTCTGTGTAGTCTCTGCTTCCTGCCTTCTAAACAATTTCCCCAGGTAGACGGAGACAGAATCCACTGTCTTTGGTGAACAGTCTGGAGAACAGGCCTTCTGAGGAGTGGCTGAGGGCACTCAGGTTGTTCAGCCTCTCTACAGCTACCTGACATGAGGTTGGAGAGAGGTGGGTCCTGGTCTCCTCTCCCTGTTAACTAGTGATAGGACAAGAGAAGTGGTCTCAAGTTGCTCCAGGGGAGGTTTAGGTTAGGCATTAGAAGAAACTTCTTCCCTGAAAGGGTTCTCCAACACAGGAAGAGCCTTCCCAGAGAGGAGGTTAAATTCATAGCCCTGGAGCTGTTTCAGAGACAGAGATGTGGTGCTGAGGAACAGGATTCAGCACCACACTTGGCAGAGTTTGATACTGGTTGGTCTCCATGGTTTAAAGGTTTGTTTCCACCACAATGATGCAATGCTCCCATGTTCACATGGCTGCTTAGTTCAGTAGCTGCTAACAATGAACCCTGGAAACCATTTCTGTGAGATTATGTATCTGTCTCCCTCACTCACATGACTCTTCCAAGGATCTTCTGCAGCTCTGTGCAAGAGTCTGAGATTAAATATATGCCAGGAACTCTGTGTCTGTGTGCTCAACAATTCTGTTCTCTGTTCTAGTTTGTTACTCTGAAGCTCATTGACCAGTCATAGGGTGCTGCAGTTCTTTGATCTCCCCTCAATCCCTTTCAAAACCTGAGGTCTGGTTTGCCACCTCCTAGCCTGCTGACAGCAAAGCAGAAAATAGTAATAGATGGCAGCAATGCAAAACAAGAGTCCAAAGCTCAGAGCAAACTAAGTCAGAGCAAGCTACAGCAAGTCTCCAGTCTTACAACACCTTATGCAGATGGTCTGTGTCCTGGTTAGGCCACACCCTGAGTCCTGTGTCCAGTTCTGGGCCCCTCAGTTTAGGAAAGATGTTGAGATGCTGGAAGGTGTCCAGAGAAGGGCAACAAAGCTGGGGAGGGGTCTGGAGCACAGCCCTGTGAGGAGAGGCTGAGGGAGCTGGGGTTGCTTAGCCTGGAGAAGAAGAGGTTCAGGGGAGACCTTCTTGCTCTCTACAACTCCCTGAAGGGAGGTTGTAGCCAGGTGGAGCTTGGTCTCTTCTCCCAGGCAACCAGCACCAGAACAAGAGGACACAGTCTCAAGCTGTGCCAGGGGAAATTTAGGCTGGAGGTGAGGAGAAAGTTCTTCCCAGAAAGAGTTGTTGGCCATTGGAATGTGCTGCCCAGAGAGGTGGTGGAGTCACCATCCCTGGAGGTGTTCAAGAGGGGATTGGACATGGCACTTGAAGCCATGGTTTAGTTAGTCCTGAGGTGTTGGGTGACAGGTTGGACTTCATGATCTCTGAGGTCTTTTCCAACCTTATTGATTCTATACTGAAAACTGATGTCCTAGCTAACCAGAAGTCCAAGTAAGTTTGATGAAGAGAACAAAGAGAGTGTCAAGCTCCAGCAGTAATGAAATTGCTCTAAATTGGTTTCAGATGCTGAAAAACAGAAAGGGTCCCCAGCCACAGAGGGCAGCCTCTCTGGCTAGAATAGAAAACACTGCAATTACAAAAACTAAATGAGATTAGCAGTGGAAGTTGTCTGAATAGTAGCTATGAAAAGAGGAGTCTGCAGCATGAAAAGAGCTCTACATGATTAAGTATTTCTTTCTTCTGCACAGCCACTTTTCTCCATAAGCACACAGAATGGAACTCAGGTAAAAGGACACTTACTATTTTTAACCTGGTTTCTTCAGAGAACAGGGGTTATGCAATCTTGCTGTCTGTACATCTGCCATTTGCCACATAGCATTTGCAGTAGCCTTTGAATCCATTGTCTCATTTCAAACAACTGCCCAGATTTGGAGAAACCAGATAACAGGGACACCCACCTTCTTTGCCTTTCTTTGTGGGGAGAGGTGGGTTGGGAGAGGCAGGAAAGAAAAGAAGAAAAAAAACTATCTGTGGCTAGATAAGGTGGACAGACACAAATTGGGGCCCCAGCTGAGAGGAAAGCAGTTATAATCCAATCCCTTTATTCATTCAGAGGACCAGCATTTAGCATGCAGGTAGCTCTAAACCAGGCACAGAGCACACTGCAATTCCTGCAGGCCAGCAGGAGAAGGGAATTCACAGCAAGATGTGCCTGAGGAGCTGAGGGAGGTGTAAGAGGATGTAGGTCAAAAATTCATAGGGAGCCATTAGTTTTACTGCTTATATTGGGAAGAAACAGGCTGGTTTATTATTAGCAGCCTCTACAGCAGCATCCAGAGGCCATGATGAAAATACATTTTAATCATCACTTCTCTTCTTGGCACATTTCTGTAAGCATTTCCAAAACTGCCTCCACTAATAGTAAATTATTTATCTTCCTACCTAGCCTTCTAAGAGGCAACATCTTAAAAGCCACATTTTAAGAGAGAATGCACTGAAAGTTTTGCCAAAGGCCACAAGCTCACTGACAAAAGAACTCAAGTCAGAGTGTTTCCAGACTGCCAGCTGGGACCTTAATCCTCATGCATGCAAAGCATCCAAATTGAACAGCAACTCATTCTGCAGGTGTCAATCCATAGCATCATAGGACCATTAAGGTAGGAAAAGGCATCAACCCAACATCACCATGCCTGCTAACCCATGTCCCAAAATGCCACATCCACCTGTTTTTTAACACCTCCAGGGATGGTGACTCCATCACCTTCATGGGCAGCTTCTTCCAAGGCCTAACCACTCTTTCAGTAACGACATTTTTCCTAACATCCAATCTAAACCACCTTTGGTACAGCTGGAACTGTAGCAAGTGACCTTTAACCATGGCTGCCATGCTCCCTGGATGCCCATTTCAGAAAAACAGAGCCCAACAGGATGGCATTCAACAAGTCCAAGTGCTGCACTTGGTCACAACCACTCCATGCAGTGTTACAGGCTGGGGTCAGAGTGGCTGGAGAGCAGCCAGGCGGAAAGGGACCTGGGGGTACTGGTTGATGGTAGCTGAACATGAGCTGGGTTAGGAACTGGCTGGAGGCTGAGCCCAGAGAGTGGTGGTGAACGGTGCCACAGCCAGCTGGCAGCCAATCACTAGTGGTGTGCCCCAGGGATCAGTGCTGGGCCCCATCCTGTTCAATATCTTTATTGATGATGTGAATCAGGGGACTGAGTCCATCATCAGTAAATTTGCAGATGACAACAAGCTGGAGGCAGGAGTTGATCTGTTAGAGGGTAGAGAGGCTCTGCAGAGGGATCTGGACAGGGTGGACAGATGGGCAGAGTTGAAGGGCATGAGACTAAACACATCCAAGTGCCAGGTTCTGCACATTGGCCACAGCAACCCCAGGCAGTGCTACAGGCTGGGGTCAGAGTGGCTGGAGAGCAGCCAGGCAGAGAGGGACCTGTGGGTACTGGTTGATTGGAGGCTGAACATGAGCCTGCAGTGTGCCCAGCTGGCCAAGAAAGAAATAGTGTGGCCAGCAGGAGCAGGGAGGTCATTCTGCCCTGTACTCAGCACTGCTTAGGCCACACCTTGAGTCCTGTGTCCAGTTCTGGGCTCCACAATTTGAGAAGGACACTGAAACACTTGAAGGTGTCCAGAGAAGGGCAACAAAGCTGGGGAGGGGTCTGGAGCACAGCCCTGTGAGGAGAGGCTGAGGGAGCTGGGGTTGCTTAGCCTGGAGAAGAGGAGGCTCAGGGGAGACCTTCTTGCTGTCTCCAACTCCCTGAAGGAAGGTTGTGGACAGGTGGGGGTTGGTCTCTTCTCCCAGGCAACCAGCACCAGAACAAGAGGACACAGTCTCAAGCTGTGCCAGGGGAGGTTTAGGCTGGAAGTGAGGAGAAAGTTCTTCACTGAGAGAGTTGTTGGCCATTGGAATGTGCTGCCCAGGGAGGTGGTGGATTCCCCGTTCCTGGAGTGTTCAAGAGGGGATTGGACGTCGCACCTGGTGCCATGGTTTAGTTAGTCATGAGGTCTGTGGTGACAGGTTGGACTTGATGATCTCTGAGGTCTTTTCCAACCTTGTTGATTCTATGATTCTATGATTTTAAATGTCTTCCTCCACTCCTCACTTTCAGCAGAAAGCTGTGACAAGCAGAAACACAACCAAAAGTTTGGTGTGTTTGAAAGCAGCTTACCAGAAAGAAAGAAGATACCTCCTTTGCCATCACACCTCTTTAAATATTACAGCTTTTAAACTGCATGAGAAGCAAGCCTGCCACAGCCAGCAGCTTCAGTCACTTCACAGCTCTAACTCTTGTGAATACTACACCTCCTTAATGCTGAATTTTAAAGTCTGTGCACAACTATCGTTGCCTAATTACATGACTGCACATCACAACAAACACAGAACAAGCACTAGAACAAAAGCCCCCACAGAACTCAGATTTTCCAGTCTACCCTTGAGACTTAAGAAGCTATTCCAGCTCCTCAGTTTACTAGGTACACTTGAGCAATGTTCTGGAGAAGCCTCCTTGCATCTGACAAGCTCCAACAAACGTGGTCCTGCGTGGTCTTCTATTACGCAGCCTGTGCTTGTCTGTCTCCAGCCTGAACCACTCCTGCTCCCTAACCTGATTTTGAGGCATAAAACTACTCAGACTGCAGGAGAGAAAAAGAAGGCTGTACAACATTTCTGCCAAACCAGTTAGAAGTACAGACTCAGAAAACTGCCTCCTGGTAGTAACAGGAAACTGGCACTGCCAGGGCAAAAGATGGCAATGAGTCTCGCAGCCAACCAGGAGGGGAAAGGAGAAGACCAGGAATATCAATTCCCATAGTGCAAGCTGCACCACAGAACCAAACACCTAAGCCAACATCTTAGTTGGGATGTTTTACAGGTAAATAAACCAATCTACTGAAATTAACTCCATTTGTTTTAGGCTCATTTAAAAGTTGTTTTGAAGAGCATGTGATCACTGCAAATCTTAGCAGCAGGTCATTGTCCCCCTGCCCTTTCAGCCTGCTTTTTGAACATTTCAGAACACAGGAATAGACCTTTAGGATCATGGAGTCCAACCTGTCACCCAGCATCATCTGATCAACTAAACCATGGCACCAAGTGCCTCATCCTTCTTAAACACCTCCAGGGATGGTGACTCCACCACCTCCCTGGGCAGCACATTCCAATGGCCAATCTCTCTTTCTGGGAAGAATTTCTTCCTCGCCTCCAGCCTAAACCTCCCCTGGCACAGCTTGAGACTGTGTCCTCTTGTTCAGGTGCTGCTTGCCTGGGAGAAGAGACCAAGCCCCACCTGGCTACAACCTCCCTTCAGGTAGCTGTGGTATGCTGACACATTCCACTTCTTAAACAGAACTTGACAAGGTCAGGTTCTGCTTTAAACATGCACTTGCTGCCACTCCATATGTTAAAGGACAAACTCACTTTGAACCCATAACACTAAGCTGAAGTAATCCTTCGAATCATTTTGAAGTCATCCAATGAGATACTGAGATCCCAACCAGAGGAAAAACATGCAATAACGCCGAGGTTCATTGAAGCTCAAGGTGCACTTTCAGCTCACTGTTTATTAGCAAGATTTATAGCCTTGTTTTGCTTTTTCACATAAATCATAATTCAACACCATAGCAATAACTGCTGCCAGGCAGAAGAACAGGTACACCCACACCATCAGCACCCTCAGCATTACCTCTTTGATTTTGTTCCTCCTCTCTCGGACATCCGGGTCTGATGGCTCCCCCGCTGTTCACCCCTATGAGGTTTGGTAAAGGAACAGGAGGCAGTGGCTTGCTGTCTTTCTTTTTCAACTCTTGCACTACTTTGTTCTTCTCTGTCTGAATCTCAGCTTGAATCTCATCCCGTGACTTCTTCAATTTCTCCTTGGCCTCTTCCAGAGCCTTTTCGTGGTCTGCTCGGATCTTGTTCCGCAGCCGTTCCTCT
>CM037635.1:13863418-13889375 GCA_015227895.2 Colaptes auratus | reverse complement strand
GAGGCTGAGGGAGCTGGGGTTGCTTAGCCTGGAGAAGAGGAGCTCAGGGGAGACCTTCTTGCTCTATACAACTCCCTGAAGGGAGGCTGTAGCCAGTTGGGGGTTGGACTCTTCTCCCAGGCAACCATGCACCAGAACAAGAGGACACAGTTTCAAGCTGTGCCAGGAAGGTTTAGGCTGGAGTTTTAGGAAATTCTTCCCAGCAAGAGAGATTGTCCACTGGATGTGCTGCCCAGGAGGTGGTGGAGTCCCATCCCTGGAGGTGTTTAGGAAGAGCCTGGATGAGGCACTTGGTGCCATGGTTAGTTGCTTGATGGTGTTGGGTGAAGGTTGGACTTGATGATCTCTGAGGTCTTTTCCAACCTGGTTAATTCTATTCTAGTCTATTCTATCACTGTCCTAGCTGGTACAGCCAGTTTAGCTACCTTTCTTCACTAGTAAAAGCTGTTTCCTACAACCAGCCCAGCAGTGGGATGCATATTAGCAGCCAGCCATCTGCCAGAGGCAAGAAGGGTCACTAGTGACTGCGTAAGAACGTTAATCTCACAGGAAATTTGTGGTTTGTAGTTACAGCATCAGCTGAAACAGATTTTCAGAAGAATCTGATCCACTATTTCAGGAAGAAATACAATGCTTTTCCCACTACAACATCACAGAACACAACTCTCAGTAGGGAGGAGCAAATGAATTTATATCAATTCCATGATGCTTTACACAAGTTCAGAAGTCCATAAGCACACTCCTCCAGTTTTTACTGTGAGCAGTTCTGGGCTCCTCAGTTTAAGAAGGACATTGAGACACTTGAAGGTGTCCAGAGAAGGGCAACAAGGCTGGGGAGGGGGTTTGGGAGCACAGCCCTGTGAGGAGAGCTGAGGGAGCTGGGGTGCTTAGCCTGGAGAAGAGGAGGCTCAGGGAGACCTTCTTGCTCTCTAACTCCCTGAAAGTGGTTTGTAGCCAGGAAGGGTTGTCTCTTCTTTCTAGCAACCAGCACCTGAACAAGAGGACACAGTCTCAAGCTGCACCGGGAATTTAGGCTGGAAGTGAGGAGAAAGTTCTTCACTGAGAGAGTAATTTTTCATTGGAATGTGCTGCCCAGGGAGGTGTTGGAGTCACCATCCCTGGAGGCGTTGAAGAGGGATTGGATGTGGCACTTGGTGCCATGGTTTAGTAGTCATGAGGTCTGTGGTGACAGGTTGGACTTGATGATCTTTGAGGTCTCTTCCAACCTTGGTGATACTGTGACACTGTGTTAATGTCATGACTCAAGTAGGAAAACACTCTGCTAGGAAGGGCAATGGCTAAATGAAGTTCAACAATGGAGAGTTTTCAACTACTACAGCTCTCTCAAACACATCTCATTGACTTTCTTTCTGCTCATACAATGTGAAAGACAATACAATCAACACTTGCATCACAGCACTAACATATAATCAAAAGAAGGCATTCTTTCAGAATTTCTGCTGATTAGAGAAACTTCCTTTAACAGATGCAGCTAATTACAGCTGTGTAGAGTATTAAACCTCTGCAGAAGAGTTAAGAGGAGGCTCAGGGGAGACCTTCTTGCTGTCTACAACTCCCTGAAGGGAGGTGGTAGCCAGGTGGGGGTTGGTCTCTTCTCCCAGGCAGCCAGCACCAGAACAAGTGGACACAGTCTCCAGCTGTGCCGGGGGAGGTTCAGGCTGGATGTGAGGAAGAAATTTTTCCCAGAGAGAGAGATTGGCCATTGGGATGTGCTGCCCAGGGAGGTGGTGGAGTCACCATCACTGGAGGTATTTAGCAAGAGCCTGGATGAGGCACTTGGTGCCATGGTTTAGTTGCTTAGATGGTGTTGGGTGATAGGCTGGACTTGATGATCTCTGAGGTCTTTTCCAGCCTGGTTAATTCTATTCTATTGTATTCTATTCTAAATCTGCTGATTAAAGCATTTACAATGCTAAGATAGAGGGGGAAATTGGTTTAGGTATCAATCTTATTTCACAAAAAGGACATAGAAAAGGCTAAGTCTGACTGAAAGTTTAGGACTGCTTCGTGTCTTAAGAAGAAACAGGCAAAACAGAGCTGCTACCTGCTCTGTGCAAGAGGACTTTTAACAGCTTCCTGTGTGCCTGCACCTGACTGACAGGGAGCACCAGACATTCCTTTCCCATCAGCACCCCAACAAGGCAGATTATTTTTAAGTAGCGAAGAGGGAAGAACTTCAGAAGCAGCAGGAATGAAAAACACCCATGGACTGTAAGAATGAGAAACAGAAAAAGAAACCCATGCTGAAGAAGGAAATTGGGCAGGGGGAACGTTTACAAATGAGCAAGACTGTAAACACAAACATCTGGCAATGGAGAGTTGATTTTGATGTGGCATTCAAACACCACCAAAACCTCATGGGATACTTATTGTTCAACACTGCAGAAACCAACTAGAGTTAATGATGTCAAACCACAGAGATTTCTCCTATAAGCCAGTCTAGGATGCTGAGAACATTCCTGTTGCACAGCTTGCTATCCACACAGAGCAATGCATTTACACTCTACTCACCACTGTCAAGTCTGAGATGGTATGGACAAACATCCTGCATGCTGTATTACTTATTGACATAAAACACAGGGTGACTAAGGCAGAATAATAAATAGCTGCTCCTGGGCTATTGAGATAGGCATGAGCTGGATTCTCATGCCAGAGCAAAGTGTCACCATTGCCTCCTATTACAAAGCATCACATTTGCATGTGGGACAAAGAGGTACCAGTGATGTTGATGGCACAGATCAGATACTGGAGGACATGCCCAACGACTGTAGTCTGCCTGGACCTCAGCAAGGCCTTTGACACTGTCCCCCACAGCAAACTCCTGGCCAAGCTGGCAGCCCCTGGCTTGGACAGCAGCACTCTGAGCTGGGTTAGGAACTGGCTGGAGGCTGAGCCCAAGAGTGGTGGTGAATGGTGCCACAGCCAGCTGGCAGCCAGGCACCAGTGGTGTGCCCCAGGGATCAGTGCTGGGCCCCATCCTGTTCAATATCTTTACTGATGATCTGGATGAGGGGATTGAGTCCATCAGCAGTAAATTTACAGATGACACCAAGCTGGGGGCAGGAGTTGATCTGCTGGAGGGTAGAGAGGCTTTGCAGAGGGACCGGACAGGCTGGACAGATGGGCAGAGTCCAGGGCAGGAGACTGAACACATCCAAGTGCCGGTTCTGCACATTGGCCACAGCAACCCCAGGCAGTGCTACAGGCTGGGGTCAGAGTGGCTGGAGAGCAGCCAGGCAGAAGGGACCTGGGGTACTGGTTGATGGTAGGCTGAACATGAGCCTGCAGTGTGCCCAGGGGGCCAAGAAGGCCATGCATCCTGGCCTGCATCAGGAGGAGTGTGGCCAGCAGGAGCAGGAGGTCATTCTGCCCCTGTACACTGCACTGGTTAGGCCACACCTTGAGTACTGTGTCCAGTTCTGGGCCCCTCAGTTTAGGAAAGATGTTGTCTTACTGGAGCGTGTCCAGAGAAGGGCAACAAAGTTGGTGAGGGGTTTGGAAGACAAGCCCTATGAGGAGAGGCTGAGGGAGCTGGGGTTGCTTAGCCTGGAGAAGAAGAGTTAAGAGAAGGCTCAGGGGAGACCTTCTTGCTGTCTCCAACTCCCTGAAGGGAGGTTGTAGCCAGGTGGGAGTTGGTCTCTTCTCCCAGGCAGCCAGCACCAGAACAAGAGGACACTGTCTCAAGCTGTGCCAGGGGAGGTTCAGGATGGATGTGAGGAAGAAATTCTTCCCAGCAAGAGAGCTTGGCCATTGGAATGTGCTGCCCAAGGAGGTGGTGGAGTCACCATCACTGGAGGTGTTTAGGAAGAGCCTGGAGGAGGCACTTGGTGCCATGGTTTAGTTGATTAGATGGTGTTGGGTGATAGGTTGGACTTGATAATCTCTGAGGTCTTTTCCACCCTGGTTAATTCTATTCTATTCTAATAAGAGAGCCTGGGGCACTAGAAAAGGAAAAACAAGGTGCCAAGAGGCATTTGCTGTGTAGAACTGCCTTTGGGAGCAGGGGAGTGAGGCTTTTTTTGAAGCAACTAAGCAGCAACAATTAGTAAAAATTATGACAATCATTTCAACGTCCCACTGATTCAAAATGGTTCAGGCTGGAGCTTGACATCCTTAAGAGACTCCACATTCGAGGTAATGAAGGATGACAGCCTCCTCCTATCAGTTACTAGGTAGGTCAACAACAGAGGAAGAGAAAAATACCTTGACAGGGTTTCACAGAGATCAGCTTGCAGCAGGAAAGAAAAAAGTACAGCTGCAGTTTCACATTATGTTTAAGCTGATTAACACCTAGCAACTGCCAAGAGAAAAGCCCCACTCAACCTTGTACTAGCTTTGGCACTCATCAGTGGCTGGTGAACTGATTGAGGGTCTGATCACAGTAGAATCATAGAGTCAATAAGGTTGGAAGAGACCTCAGGGGTCATCAAGTCCAACCTGTCACCCAACACCTCAGGACTACCATGGCTCCAAGTGGCACATCCAATCCCTCTTCGAACACCTCCAGGGATGGTGACTCCACCACCTCCCCGGGCAGCACATTCCAATGGCCAATCTCTCTTGCTGGGAAGAACTTTCTCCTCACCTCCAGCCTAAACTTCCCCAGGTAAAGCTTGAGACTGTGTCCTCTTGTTCTAGTGCTGGGTGCCTGGGAGAGGAGACCAACCCCCACCTGGCTACAATCCCTGTTGAGGTAGTTGTAGACAGCAATGAGATCTCCCCTGAGCCTCCTCTTCTCCAGGCTGAGCAACCCCAGCTCCCTCAGCCTCTCCTCACAGAGCTGTGCTCCAGACCCCTCCCCAACTTTGTTGCCCTTCTCTGGACACCTTCCAGCAACTCAACATCTTTCTTAAACTGAAGAGCCCAGAACTGGACACAGGACTCAAGGTGTGGCCTAATGGAAACTGAGGCCTATTGGATAAAATCATGGTGAGATACATTAACTGACTGGAAAACTCACACAACCTCTAGAGCAGAGATCACCAAGGTAAGCACAAGCCACATCAGGTTAAGCTTTAGGAAGTTAGGACAAATTGAGGGGGACTCTACTGCAGGCTCAGCTTCCATTCAGAGATGATGCTGCCTTCAGTGCATGCCTGAGGAAGGGAAGTTCACCTATATGGACTGGTGAAGAGGATATCCCTGGAGGTATAAGAGTTCTCCACCAGTGGCATGGATCCCCTCTCCTGATCAGCAGACAGAGCACAGGAACACAGCCTCCCTGGTGTTGCTGCAGTGAATTGCTGCTAGCCAGAAAATTAGAGGTTCTGTGGAAACAAGTCAACCAGCTTGTGAAGGCTGCCTGCATGTCTGAACATGCTATTGATTTATTAGGCGAAAGGTTGGTTATGCATGACTGCACCTTTGATAGTATGATCAACAATAAGAGATGAAGTATTGGTTTATGTAATAGGATCACAGGATGGTAGGAGTTGGAAGGGACTTCCAAAGATCCCCCCTGCCAGAGCAGGACCATAGAATCCAGCACAGGTCACACAGGAACACAGCCAGATGGGTCCTGACAGTCTCCACAGAAGGAGACTCCACAACCTCTCCAGGGAGCCCATTCCAGTGCCCTGTGACCCTCACAGTGAAGAGGTTCCTCTTCACGTTGAGGTGGAACCTCCTGTGTTGTAGTTCCTATCCATTACCCCTTGTCCTATCCCAGGGTGCAACAGAGCAGAGCCTGTCCCCTCCCTCTTGACACCCAGCCCTCAGATATTGATAAACATTGATCAAATGCCCTCTCAGTCTTCTCTTCTCCAGACTAAAAAGTCCCAGGGCTCTCAGCCTCTCCTCATGGGGAGACATTAAAACTCTATGGTGCTTATGTTGGTCACCATCTCTGCACAAATGACTCTTGAGTTTCAGGTCTTTAGTTGCCCTAAGAAGCAAGCTCTTTACTCCTTATGCCAGTACCCAGGAGACCAGGTAAAGTGCCAGCCATCCAGTGCTGAGCCAGCTGCAAAATCACTGACCATTTCACACCAAATCAGTTCACCTAACTGGCCAACTGCCCAAACACTGCTGTTGGGGCATGCATGTAAGCAAGACTAAATGGCTGGGTATACAGAAGAACAGAACATGAGCTTCAAGTGTTCTAGACATGCATGTTCAGAAATGCTCAAGTCCAAGCTACAAGGTGCATGCTTTGTGCATACAAATTCACACAGCCATTCCAGCATCACCACTATGCCCTCACTCAGCCATGTGGTTCTCTCCATCAGGTAAGAGTCACTCCCTACCATCCTAAATTTGATTGATACCTTTACTGAGCACCAACCTCCTTTAAACACCTCCTCTCCCCAGGAACAGTCTGATGAGTCTTTGGTATCTCACTCCATGTCCACCTCTTCTGATGCCTTAGACAATGCCAGTCTTCTGCTACTTAGGTAAAAAGGAAAGGCAAGTAGAAGGCACTTCACAATCAGCCCACTTCCTTTTGTTTTGTTCTGTGTGCAGTGCCCACCTGCAGCTTCCAAACAAAGAAATTAATTGCTGCTCCTCATCCCCACCAAGGTCCTCTGCTAGCCCTGGACCCATCTCCCTCTTCAGGTTCCTAGCCAGGTACTTCTTTCCTTTTTCCCCACTCACATAGCAGAAAAACGAGAATTATATGAACTGAAGCAAGGTCCTCTTCCTGATGCCTGTGTTCAAAAGTACCACCACAGTAAGCATGGCAGCTCCCTCCTTTTACACCATGAGTCTTCTTGGCAGCCTGATCCCCATCAGTAAACCCCAGGACTCTCACCAACTGAAGACAAAACAGCTGGAGAAAAGTAGCAATGCAAAGAAATAGCCTTGATATGAGCATGGCCTTAACCCAAACATTCCCAATCCTCCAAGTCATTACAGGATGGCCAGGGGCTCAGGTCTAGCCAGCAGGGATTTAGGAAGGGCAGGTCCTGCCTGACCAGCCTGATCTCCTTCTATGGTCAGGTGACTGCCTGGTGGATGTGGGGCAGGCTGTGGATGTGGTCTGCCTGGACCTCTGCAAGGCCTTTGACACCGTCCCCCACAGCTGTCATCCCCTGGCTTGGACAGCAGCACTCTGAGCTGGGTTAGGAAATGGCTGGAGGCTGAGCCCAGAGAGTGGTGGTGAATGGTGCCACGCCAGCTGGCAGCCAGGCACCAGTGGTGTGCCCCAGGGATCAGTGCTGGGCCCCATCCTGTTCAGTATCTTTACTGATGATCTGGATGAGGGCATTGAGTCCATCAGCAATAAATTTGCAGATGACACCAAGCTGGGGGCAGGAGTTGATCTGCTGGAGGGCAGAGAAGGCTCTGCAGAGGGACCTGGACAGGCTGGACAGATGGGCAGAGTCCAAGGGCAGGAGATTGAACACATCCAAGTGCCAGGTTCTGCACATTGGCCACAACAACCCCAGGCAGTGCTACAGGCTGGGGTCAGAGTGGCTGGAAAGCAGCCAGGCAGAGAGGGACCTGGGGGTACAATTGATAGTAGGCTGAACATGAGCCAGCAGTGTGCCCAGATGGCCAAGAGGGCCAATGGCATCCTGGCCTGCATCAGGAAGAGTGTGGCCAGCAGGAGCAGGGAGGTCATTCTGCCCCTATACACAGCACTGGTTAGGCCACTCCTTGAGTCCTGTGTCCAGTTCTGGGCCCCTCAGTTTAGGAAAGATGTTGACTTGCTGGAAGGTGTCCAGAGAAGGGCAACAAAGTTGGTGAGGGGTTTGGAACACAGCCCTGTGAGGAGAGGCTGAGGGAGCTGGGGTTGCTTAGCCTGGATAGGAGGAGACTCAGGGGTGACCTTATTGCTCTCTACAACTACCTGAAGGGAGATTGCAGCCAGGCAACACCAGAACAAGAGGACACAGTCTCAAGCTGCACCAGGGCTGGTTTAGGCTGGATGTTAGGAAGAAGTTCTATACAGAGTGAGTGATTGCCCATTGGAATGTGCTGCCCAGGGAGGTGGTGGAGTCACCTTCATTGGAGGTGTTCAGGAGTAGACTTGATGGGGTACTGGGTGCCATGATCTAGTTGTTTAGGTGGGTTGGATTGGTTGATAGGTTGGACACAATGATCTTGAAGGTCTCTTCCAACCTGGTTTATGTATTATTGTATTATTATTGTATAAGTGTAAGCTGACAGCAAAAGTACACACCAAGATGGAAATGCTGTTGCAACGTGACAGTAGCAAACAGCATAGAAGGTAAACTCAGAACTGACTCAGACTTCAGGTGAGCAGATGGTACTAGACTTCTCTGCAGAGGAAACCCTCTGGAAGCTCCCACAGAGCTCTAGAGAAATGACTAGCCTCACACAGATGTTCTGCAAACACTACACACTTCCATGATTCTATTTATTGCTCAGCCAGTCACAGTTGCTTTGCACATCCCAGAAGCAACACTGTTTCCCATGGGAAGTTCCTGGAGGACAGGTTTTATGAGGAGTGGCTGTAGAGAAGGAACAACTGAGAGGAGCAGCTTCTGAGGAACAGCTGAGAGAACTGGGCTTGTTTAGCCTTGAGAAAAGGAGGCTGAGCAGAGACCTTCTCACTCAGTATCACAGTGTCCCCAAGGCTGGAAGAGACCTCAAAAAGATCATCGAGTCCAACCTGTCACCAGAGACCTCATGACTAGACCATGGCACCAAGTGCCACATCCAATCCCCTCTTGAACACCTCCAGGGATGGGGACTCCACCACCTCCCTGGGCAGCACATTCCAATGAAAAATTACTCTCTCAGTGAAGAACTTTCTCCTCACCTCCAGCCTAAACTTCCTCTGGTGCAGCTTGAGACTGTGTCCTCTTGTTCTGGTGCTGGTTGATAGAAAGAAGAGACCAACCCCTTCCTAGCTACAACCACCTTTCAGGTGGTTGTAGAGAGCAATGAGGTCTCCCCTGAGCCTCCTCTTCTCCAGGCTAAGCAACCCCAGCTCCCTCAGCCCCTCCTCACAGGGCTGAGCTCAAGGCCTCTCCCCAGCCTCGTTGCCCTTCTCTGGACACATTCAAGTGTCTCAATGTCCTTCCTAAACTGAGGAGCCCAGAACTGGACACAGGACTCACAGGGCACAATGACTTTCCTCCTCCTGCTGGCCACACTGTTCCTGATACAGGCCAGGATGCCATTGGCCTTCTTGGCCACCTGGGCACACTGCTGGCTCATGTTCAGGTGACTGTCAATCAGTACCCCCAGGTCCCTCTCTGTTTGGCAGCTCTCCTGCAACTCTGTCCCCAGCCTGTAGCACTCCCTGCAAGGAGGTGAGAGTGAGGCAGCAGCCAGTCTCTTCTCCCTAGGAACAAGTGACAGGATAAGAGGAAATGGCCTCCAGTTGCATCAGGGGAGGTTTAGGTTGCCTATTAGAAGAAATTTCTTGACTGAAAGGGTTCTAGATCACTGGAACAGGCTCCCCAGGGAAGTGGTTGAATTCCTCATCCCTGGAGCTGCTTCACATAGGCAGAGATGTGATGCTGAGGAGCATGGTCTAGCAGCAGCCTTGGTGGAGTTAATGGTTGGACTCTATGATCTTACATGTCATTTCCAGCCACAGCAATAAATCTGTAAGTTCTCCTTTCACAGGTACTGCTCAGATGTATCTGCCTCCTCCATCTGTAACTGTTACCATACAGCTGCACAGCAAATCGATACCTGCATGAAAATCTGTTTCAAACACGAGCAGCAGTCAACATGCACAGTGCCATAATGCACCTACTAAAATGTTGCATAACAGACCTTGAAGAAGGAGAGGAGGGAGGAAATGCTGGGAGCTAGCATATGGGACTGACCCAAGCTCTTCACTAAAAGGGAACAACACTCTTCCAACCTGGTTAATGCTATTCTATTCTATTAGTGGTGTGCAGCTTGGTCCAAACACAGCTCTACAGCAACTTCTCCTGACTTGCTCCTCTCACCACCAAGAAACCTGGAATACAGAATCACAGAATGGTTTCATTTGGAAACAACCTTTTAACTGCTGCTCCTCATCCCCACCAAGGTCCTCTGCTAGCCCTGGACCAGTCTCCCTCTGCAAGTTCCTAGCCAGGTGGTACTTTCCTTTTTCCCCCCCTCACATAGCAGAAAAATGAGAATT
Source organism: Colaptes auratus (assembly GCA_015227895.2). Classification (NCBI taxonomy): domain Eukaryota; kingdom Metazoa; phylum Chordata; class Aves; order Piciformes; family Picidae; genus Colaptes; species Colaptes auratus. The sequence goes on along the minus strand of CM037635.1, from coordinate 13,879,300 downwards.
ATATGAACTGAAGCAAGGTCCTCTTCCTGATGCCTGTGTTCAAAAGAAGTGCCACAGCAAACATGGCAACAACCACCAAGTCCAAACATTATGCACAACCCTCCCAGCCAATACAGCATCAGTGCTAGGCAATCTGCCTTGATGTGGCATGGGAACAGTATACAATTTGTCCCAAAGGCACAGATCAGCTCTCTGCAGGACTGGCAGGATCACACCAGCCACCAGCACTCCCTTTGGAATAGAACAAACCAGGTTGGAAGAGAACTTCAAGATCATTGCATCCAACCCATCATCCAACACCACCTAATCAACTAAACCATGGCACCAAGCACCCCAGCAAGTTTCCTCCTGAACACCTCCAATGATGGTGACTCCACCACCTCCACGGGCAGCACATTCCAATGGGCAATCACTCTCTCAATGAAGAACTTCTTCTTCACATCCAGCCTAAACTTCCCCGGCACAGCTTGAGACTGTGTGCTCTTGTTCTGGTGCTGCTTGCCTGGGAGAAGAGACCAATCCCCACCTGGCTACAGCCTCCCTGCAGGGAGTTGGAGACTTCAAGAAGGTCTCCCCTGAGCCTCCTCTTCTCCAGGCTAAGCAACCCCAGCTCCCTCAGCCTCTCCTCACAGGGCTGTGCTCCAAACCCCTCCCCAGCTTTGTTGCCCTTCTCTGGACACCTTCCAGCAACTCAACATCCTTCCTAAACTGAGGGGCCCAGAACTGGACACAGGACTCTCAAGGTGTGGCCTAACCAGTGCTGAGTACAGGGGCAGAATGACTTCCCTGCTCCTGCTGGCCACACTGCTCCTGATGCAGGCCAGGATGCCATTGCATCTTGCCCCCCTGGGCACACTGCAGGCTCATGTTCAGCCTACCATCAACCAGTCCCCCCAGGTCCCTCTCTGCCTGGCTGCTCTCCAGCCACTCTGACCCCAGCCTGCAGCACTGCCTGGGGTTGCTGTGGCCAATGTGCAGGACCTTCATGTGACAGCAGTTCAGAATGCAGCCCTGCTTCAGAGAAGCTGGAAGAAGAATGAGGCAACAGCAGGGAAAAAAGAAAGAAAAATAATTGAACTCAGCCACAGTTTATCAATAGCTTTGAGAACAGAATTTGTGACATGTCATAGAGTTAGGCAATGGTTGGACTCAATGATCTTAGAGGTCTCTTCCAACCAAAATGACTCTATAAAAGCCCAGACAGGACAGCAGCTGCAGGCAATGCTCTGCTGTTAAATGGTCCTTACTCATTTCAGGGGGAGTGAAAAAAAAATCAAATATATATAGCACTTCACTGTGGTTCTAAAGGATTTCATGTAAGAAGACACAGCCTGCAATGTGGTTATCATTTTAACAGTTATATGGGGCTGATTAAAACAGAAACACTCTATAAAAGTTATTCTCTCATAAGGCACCCACTGGGACTAGTTAGAAGGGATGAAGAGCAAAGCTTTATACCTCTCTACTTGGCAAATCAGCCCAAAAAAGCAACAAAATACCTGGAAATCATGACATATGGTCTAATCTGCACTGCTCCACAGAGCAAAACTGTATCTCATTACTCTCCAAGTTCTTTAATCTTGTCTGTAAAGCAGGGGATGAAAGATAACCGTGTGACAAATTATTTCGCCTTCCAGGTGCTTTTAGTGAGTTTCCACATTAAAATAATCTACCTAGCTAATAAACTACACAATATAGAGCCAAGAGACAGATAATTGGGTGCTGCTTTTCCTTCTTCCTTTTACAAAAGGCCAGAAAAGCAACAGTGGATCCGTAACTCCCCACTCCAGAGAAATAACTACACAAGGTTCATGCTACTCACTCTGTTTAGGAATATGGAAAGCAGGTTTTTGCCTGTTAGAAGAGAATACAGTTCCCACCATGGGATCACAGAGAGGTTGAGGTTAGAAGGGACCTCTGGAGTTCAACTGGTAGAGTAGGGTAGGGTAGAGTAGGGTAGGGTAGAGTAGGGTAGGGTAGAGTAGGGTAGGGTAGAGTAGGGTAGGGTAGAGTAGGGTAGGGTAGAGTAGGGTAGGGTAGAGTAGGGTAGGGTAGAGTAGGGTAGGGTAGAGTAGGGTAGGGTAGAGTAGGGTAGGGTAGAGTAGGGTAGGGTAGAGTAGGGTAGGGTAGAGTAGGGTAGGGTAGAGTAGGGTAGGGTAGAGTAGGGTAGGGTAGAATTAACCAGGTTGGAAGAGACATTTGAGATCATCAAGCCCAACCCATCACCCAACACCATCTAATCAACTAAACCATGGCACCAAATGCTTCCTCCAGTCTCTTCCTAAACACCTCCAGTGATGGTGAATCCACCACCTCCCTGGGCAGCACATTCCAATGGCCAATCTCTCTTGCTGGGAAGACCTTCTTCCTCACATCCAGCCTGAACCTCCCCGGCACAGCTTGAGACAGTGTCCTCTTGTTCTGGTGCTGGTTGTGTGGGAGAAGAGACCAACCGCCACCTGGATGCCCCCTTGCTCAAGCAGGTGCACCTAGAGCCAGATGGGCAGGACCACATCCACACAGCTTCTGAATATGTTTAAGAATATCAGTGTCCACATGGACATGATCCTGCACAGCCTGCTCTTGGTTGACCCTACTTCAGCAGAGGGGTTTGAACTAGATGATCTCCAGACATCCCTTCCAACCCTCACCAGCCTGTGATCAAGACAGAAGACACAGAAGCTGAGAACATTTATATAAAACAATGAAAGAATTGGAGATGAAAAATGTCTCAGTAATTCAATCTTTGAATTAGAATGGAATAGACCAGACCAGGTTGGAAGAGACCTTCAAGATCATCACGTCCAACCCATCAACCAATCCAACCCACCTAAACAACTAACCCATGGCACCCAGCAAGTTTCCTCCTGAACACCTCCAATGAAGGTGACTCCACCACCTCCTCAGGCAGCCCATTCCAATGGGCAATCACTCTCTCTGTATAGAAATTCTTCCTAACATCCAGTCTAAACCTCCCCTGGTGCAGCCTGAGACTGTGTCCTCTTGTTCTGGTACTGGCTGCCTGGGAGAAGAGACCAACCCCCACCTGTCTACAGCCTCCCTTCAGGAAGTTGTAGAGAGCAATAAGGTCACCCCTGAGTCTCCTCTTCTCCAGGCTAAGCAACCCCAGCTCCCTCAGCCTCTCCTCATAGGACTTGTGTTCCAAACCCCTCGCCAACTTTGTTGCCCTTCTCTGGACACCTTCCAGCAAGTCCCAGGTCCCTCTCTGCCTGGCCACTCTCCAGCCACTCTGACCCCAGCCTGTAGCACTGCCTGGGGTTGCTGTGGCCAATGTGCAGAACCTGGCTCTTGGATGTGTTCAATCTCCTGCCCTTGGACTCTGCCCATCTGTCCAGCCTGTCGAGGTCCCTCTGCAGAGCCTCTCTGCCCTCCAGCAGATCAACTCCTGCCCCCAGTTTGGTGTCGTCTGCAAATTTACTGATGATGGACTCAATGCCCTCATCCAGATCAGCAATAAAGATGTTGAACAGGATGGGGCCCAGCACTGATCCCTGGGGCACACCACCAGTGCCTGGCTGCCAGCTGGCTGTGGCACCATTCACCACCACTCTCTGGGCTCAGCCTCCAGCCAGTTCCTAACCCAGCTCAGAGTGCTGCTGTCCAAGCCAGGGGCTGACAGCTTGGCCAGGAGTTTGCTGTGGGGGATGGTGTCAAAGGCCTTGCTGAGGTCCAGGTAGACCACATCCACAGCCTGCCCCACATCCACCAGGCAGTCAGCTGGGCATAGAAGGAGATCAGGTTGGTGAGGCAGGACCTGCCCTTCCTAAAGGCATGCTGGCTGGAGCCAGCTGTCTTCATCAACTGAACCCCAGATTTTCCAGGCAGCTGTATCAACAGCACACAGCAGACACTCTGATAGCTTCCTCTGTTAAACTTATTAATACAATCCCACATATATCCAGCATGTATGGCCAGATTTTTTCCCCCTCCTCCAACACAGTCAGCTTCCTAAATTCCCAGCAACAAAAATGCAGCACATGGACAGATTGAATTGTTACATTAGCTGAACTGATCATGGCAACTGGGGTCAGAGTGGCTGGAGAGCAGCCAGGCAGAGAGGGACCTGGGGGTGCTGATTGACAGCCACCTAAAACATGAGCCAGCAGTGTGCCCAGGTGGCCAGGAGGGCCAACAGCATCCTGGCCTGCATTGGGAATAGTGTGGCCAGCAGGAGCAGGGAGGTCATTGTGCCCCTGTACCCAGCACTGGTTAGGCCACACCTTGAGTCCTGTGTCCAGTTCTGGGCCCCTCAGTTTAAGAAGGACATCGAGACACTTGAACATGTCCAGAGAAGGGCAACAAGGCTGGGGAGGGGTCTGGAGCACAGCCCTGTGAGGAGAGGCTGAGGGAGCTGGGGTTGCTTAGCCTGGAGAAGAGGAGGCTCAGGGCAGACCTTACTGCTCTCTATAACTCCCTGAAGGGAGGTTGCAGCCAGGTGGGGGTTGGTCTCTTCTCCCAGGCAACCAGCACCAGAACAAGAGGACACAGTCTCAAGCTGTGCCAGGGGAAGTTTAGGCTGGATATTAGGAAGAAGTTCTTCCCAGCAAGAGAGATTGGCCATTGGAATGTGCTGCCCAGGGAGGTGGTGGAGTCACCATCCCTGGAGGAGTTTAGGAAGAGCCTGGATGAGGCACTCGGTGCCATGGTTTAGTTGATCAGATGGTGTTGGGTGACAGGTTGGACTTGATGATCTCTGTGGTCTTTTCCAACCTTATTAATTCTATTCTATTCAGGCTGGGTGCCTCCTGTTCCTGCCACACAAGCTTCATCTCCAGTGTCCTTAGGGTCCAGGCCAGTGGGTGGACACAGGGGGCTGTGTATTTCACACCCATAATGTCCTCTGCCCTATAAATCCAGCTGCAAAGTTTTTTACTTCCTCTTTCTTCCCTCTCTGCTCCCATGGGAGATGCTCTCTATCTGGTGCTGGAAAGGGAGTTATCTCCAGGCCTAATGCCAGAAGGAGAAGGGGCTGGGGCAGTCTCAGATCTTGGCCAGCCTGAGACCAGCCTAGCAGTGGCGGGGAAAGAAAGAGCCTTGAGGGAGGTGGGTGTACCCTCAGGTGGGGAGAAGGGAAGTGCTGGGAGGCTTCTGGTTGTGCTGTAGGGGACTCTGTATGCTTTGGGTTTCTTTTGTCACTGTGCTTGTAGCTTCTGTACAACACTCACTGCTTTTCCATTTAAACTTTCCATCACCTCTGCAATCCATTGGTGTGATGAGTCTCATTCTTTTGCCCCTCTCAAGGGCAAGAGAGGATCTGCCTGGCCTCAAACTGGGACAAGCCTCAAAAAAGTATAAAATCTGAGTTAACACAGTGGAGCTGACTCAGCAAGAACAAGCCACTCCAAGAATCAAAGGAGCCTGGTATCTTCCTACACCTTCCAAGCCAGCAGGGACTCACTGCACTAGTAAGCACATTCATTCTCAGTAAATTGCCTAACTGGCAAGGCACTCTGAACCAGCCAGCAAATAACTGCTGCCTACCTACTGCTCAAAGAACCTCTGCATATGCTGTAAGATGCCAAACACAGACATGGAAATCTGATAGATTCCCTTTCTGAAGATCTAGGGGCAGAGTCAAGCTGCCCAGCACAGGAAGTCTTGGGTGTGCTGATCAACCACCACATGACAAGCCAGCATGTGCCCAGCTGGCCAGCAGCATCCTGACCTGACCAGCAATGGGGTGCAGCCAGCAAGACAGAGAAGACATTGTAGCCTCACCAGTGCAGAGTCAGGGGCTGGAATCCCAGGCTCAGTTTTGGGGCCCTCCCTAATGAAAGACATTGAGGTACTGGAGCAGGTCCAGAGAAAGGCTGGTGAAGGGTCTGGGGAACAGGTCTTGTGAGGAGTGGCTGAGGGAACTGGGGTTGTTTTAGTCTGGAGAGCAGGAGGCTATGGCAAGACCTCCTTACTCGATGGTCTTCGAGGTCTCATCCAACCTTAGCAATACTGTGATACTGTGAAAGGAGGTTGGACCCAGGCAGGTACTGGTCTTGTCTCCCCCATAACAGGATGCAGGAGGGGAGGAAATGGCCTCAGACTGCACCAGAACTTTACACTGAATATTAGAAGCAAATGCTTCACTGAAAGGGTCCTCAAACACTGGCACAGGCTTGCCAGGGAAGTCACTGAATCCCCAATCTCTGGCAGCATTGAAAAGAGGCAGAGATGTGGTATTGAGGGACACAGTTTAGCAGCAGACTTGACAGAGTGGTTGGACTCAATCACCTGAAAGGTCTTTTCCAACCCAAATGATTCTGGGAGTAATGTGGCAGCAAACAGTCATAACATGTCAAGCATGAAAGCTGCTATTAGCTGGAAGCTCTTTCCAACCCTGAAGATGCTGCAAACTCCAGCACTCAGACTAAGAAATGGAAGCTTAATTTCCTGCTCTATAAACATTTTGTCACCTTCAGTCATTACCAGCTTGGATTCCAGAAAGAAGGGATGGAAGAGAAAAATCAAGATCACAAAAGCTGACTTTTAAGGTGGCTGCCAGAGCCTAGGGCTTCTCCAGGATTTCTTCAGTTTCATGGAGGCTTTCATTTACTCTTGTGCCTCAGAGGTTGAAGTTCACTCATTATGAATGGACTAAAAGAAGATGAGGCAGTATGAGCCATCTGTAACCACAATGTGGGTTGGAAACCACACCCAGCCTTTCAGGGAGCAAGTTTGGGGCAAAGGTTATCTGCAGTGTGAAAAACAGTACAGAATAATGGAACAGCAGAACAACTTCCAGGTTACACTTCCTTCCCTCTTCTCTCAGCATTCATATCTGAAGGATGGTAAAGAAGCAAGGCCTTTGACACTACCCTCCACAGCAAACTCCTGGCCAAGCTGTCAGCCCCTGGCTTGGACAGCAGCACTCTGAGCTGGGTTAGGAACTGGCTGGAGGCTGAGCCCAGAGAGTGGTGGTGAATGGTGCCACAGCCAGCTGGCAGCCAGGCACTAGTGGTGTCCCAAAGGATCAGTGCTGGGCCCCATCCTGTTCAATATCTTTATTGATGATCTGCATGAGGGGATTGTAAATTTGCAGGTGACACCAAGCTGGGGGCAGGAGTTGATCTGTTAGAGGATAGGAGAGCTCTGCAGAGGGACCTGGACAGGCTGGACAGATGGGCAGAGTCCAACAGGATGGCATTCAACAAGGCCAAGTGCTGGGTGCTGCACTTTGGCCACAGCAACCCCATGCAGAGATACAGGCTGGGGTCAGAGTGGCTGGAGAGCAGCCAGGCAGAGAGGGACCTGGGGGTACTGGTTGAGAGTAGGCTGAACATGAGCCAGCAGTGTGCCCAGGTGGCCAAGAAGGCCAATGCCATCCTGGCCTGCATCAGCAATAGTGTGGCCAGCAGGAGCAGGGAAGTCATTGTGCCCTGTGCTCAGCACTGCTTAGGCCACACCTTGAGTCCTGTGTCCAGTCCTGGGCCCCTCAGTTTAAGAAGGACATTGAGACACTTGAAGGTGTCCAGAGAAGGGCAATGAGGCTGGGGAGAGGCCTTGAGCACAGCCCTGTGAGGAGAGGCTGAGGGAGCTGGGGTTGCTTAGCCTGGAGAAGAGCAGACCTTACTGCTCTCTACAACTCCCTGAAGGGAGGTTGTAGCCAGCTGGGGGTTGGTCTCTTCTCCCAGGCAACCTGCACCAGAACAAGAGGACACAGTCTCAAGCTGTGCCAGGGGAAGTTTAGGCTGGAGGTGAGGAGAAAGTTCCTATCAGAAAGAGTAATTGGCCATTGGAATGTGCTGCCCAGGGAGGTGGTGGAGTCATCATCACTGGAGGTGTTCAAGAGGGGACTGGATGTGGCACTTGGAGCCATGGTTTAGTTAGTCAGGAGGTGTTGGGTGACAGATTGGACTTGATGATCTCTGAGGTCCTTTCCAACCTTACTGATTCTATGATTAAATGCTGCAATGCCAACACAGATATGGGCAAAAGCCAGCCAGGAAGCTTCCAGGTTTCCTTCCATCACTCTTGTGCTGTTGTTTTCACACTGAGTAATACCAAGTAAGATGGAGGGGTTTATTACTTTGTTTGGGGAAGATTTTTTTGGTGGCTTTTGGTGGTATTTTGAGAAAAGAGCTTCCTTTGTTACCTGTACAGCTTTGAATGATTCCCAGCTGTCCTGTGCACCAGCATCACTACTAGAAAAAGCTGAACCAAGCTCATAACAGATGATATTTATAAAACACCTTCCACTGGGACATAAGTCACCTTGCAGAATCACACTGTTAGGGCTTGGAAGAGACCTCCACTGCTTATCTAGTCAAACCTCCCTGCTAAATGGGGGTCACCCAGGGCAGGTTGCAAAGAACCAGATGCAGGCACATTTGAAAAGACTCCAGAGAATGAGACTTCACAAACCTCTCCTGGCAGCCTGGTCCAGCAGTGCAGCACACTCCCAAGAGCAGCTTTTCTTTATGCTTAAATGAAAGGTCCTGGTTTGCAGTTTATACCCACTGCCCCTTGTTCTATCACTAGGCACCACTGAAAAGAGCCAGGGACACCCATGCCTTTAGATGTTGAAGCACTGGGAGACTCCCTCTCAATTTGCTCTCTTCCAGGCTAAAGAGCCCCAGCTCAGCCTCTGCTCATCAGACAGATGCTTCAGTCTCCTGTGGCTCTTGAGCGGGGCAGCCCAGAATGGGCTTCAGGCATAGCTTATCCCCAGTGCAGAGTAGAGGAAGAGAAGAACCTCCAGCAACCTACTGGCCACACCACATCCTTCTTAATGTGCCCCTTCCTGGGCACATGACTGGCTCTCTTGGCCACAAGAGCACACCACCACATCGACTATTGGTGTTTAAGTTTCCCATGCAAGTATTGAAAAGACAGCAGTGACAACAGTTCATCCACTCCACTGAGCAGTTTATAGACATGACAATATGCATACCCTGGTATCTTCCCATAAGTGTCAGTCCCTCCAAGTAACAGAGCTCCCAGGCACAATATAAAATTTCAATAGAAGTATCTCTTCTCACCCTGACAGCTCCTGCAGTGCAGCTAAGGTTCCCTTCCATCATCTGGGATGTGAATTAGTGACTCATTTCACATAGAACAGAATTAACCAGGTTGGAAAAGACCTCTGAGATCATCAAGTCCAACCTATCACCCAACACCTCGTGACTAACCAAACCATGGCACCAAGTGCCTCATCCAGGCTCTTCCTAAACTCCTCCAGGGATGGTGACTCCACCACCTCCCTGGGCAGCATATTCCAATGGCCAATCTCTCTTTCTGGGAAGAACTTCTTCCTCATCTCCAGCCTAAACCTCCCCTGGCACAGCTTGAGACTGTGTCCTCTTGTTCTGGTGCTTGTTGCCTGGGAGAAGAGACCAACCCCCAACTGGCTACAACCTCCCTTCAGGGAGATGTAGAGAGCAGTAAGGTCTCCCCTGAGCCTCCTCTTCTCCAGGCTAAGCAACCCCAGCTCCCTCAGCCTCTCCTCACAGGGCTGTGCTCCAGACCTCTCCCCAGCCTTGTTGCCCTTCTCTGGACACCTTCAAGTGTCTCAACGATCTTCTTAAACTGAGGGGCCCAGAACTGGACACAGGACTCAAGGTGTGGCCTAACCAGTGCTGAGCACAGGGCACAATGACTTCCCTGCTCCTGCTGGCCACACTGTTCTTGATGCAGGCCAGGATGCCATTGGCCTTCTTGGCCACCTGGGCACACTGCTGGCTCATCTTCAGCCTACTCTCAACCAGCACCCCCAGGTCCCTCTCTGCCTGGCTGCTCTCCAGCCACTCTGACCCCAGCCTGTAGCACTGCATGGGGTTGCTGTGGTCAATGTGCAGAACCTGGCACTTGGATGTGTTCAATCTCCTGCCCTTGGACTCTGCCCATCTGTCCAGCCTGTCCAGGTCCCTCTGCAGAGCTCTCCTACAAACAGGCATAACACTCACATTCTAGGAACCTTTCACTGCACTGATCTGGACCAACTTAACAAAGGTAACAAGTAGTACATCTAACCTGACTGACTATTTTTAATAGCTCAGATTAACAACAACCAGTTACAGCAATGCTCAAGATATAGTAATAACAACAAAGTTTAAGGTCTGTTTAATTCTTAGCACTTTATTTGTTTTGATTTTCCCCTGTTTACTGGGAAACAGCTGCTTCCTAGACCCATTAACATTTTAATTCCATGGATTCCACTGTCTCCACAAAGTAGAATTGTTCACAGAAGTAGAAACTCGCATTCTTTGAACACCCATTGTAACACCAGAACCCTAGGATGCAAGCCCACTTTCCTCTCTGCCCTGTTCTCCCTCTGTTACACCAGAAGCCTAGGATGCAAGCCCACTTTCCCCTCTGCACTGTTCTCCCTCTGTTACACCAGAACCATAGGATGCAAGCCCACTTTCCCCTTTGCACTGCTCTCCCTTTGTTACACCAGAACACTAGGATGCAAGCCCACTTTCCCCTCTGCAGTGCTCTCTTTGTTACACCAGAACCCTAGGATGCAAGCCCACATTCCCCTTTGCAGTGCTATCTTTGTTACACCAGAACCTAGGATGCAAGCCCACTTTCCCCTCTGCAGTGCTTTATCTTTGTTACACCAGAACCCTAGGATGCAAGCCCACTTTCCCCTTTGCACTGCTCTATCTTTGTTACACCAGAGCCCAAGGATGCAAGCCCACTTTCCCCTTTGCAGTGCTCTCTTTGTTACACCAGAACCCTAGGATGCAAGCCCAGTTTCCCCTCTGCACTGTTCTCCCTTTGTTACACCAGACCCCTAGGATGCAAGCCCACTTTCCCCTCTGCACTGTTCTCCCTTTGTTACACCAGACCCCTAGGATGCAAGCCCACTTTTCCCCTCTGCACTGTTCTCCCTTTGTTACACCAGACCCCTAGGATGCAAGCCCACTTTCCCTCTGCAGTTCTCCCTTTGTTACACAGAGCCCTAGGATGCAAGCCCACTTTCCCCTCTGCACTGTTCTCCCTTGTTACACCAGAGCCCTAGGATGCAAGCCCACTTTCCCCTCTGCACTGTTCTCCCTTTGTTACACCAGAGCCCTAGGATGCAAGCCCACTTTCCCCTCTGCACTGTTCTCCCTTGTACACCAGAGCCCTAGGATGCAAGCCCACTTTCCCCTCTGCACTGTTCTCCCTTTGTTACACCAGAGCCCTAGGATGCAAGCCCACTTTCCCCTCTGCACTGTTCTCCCTTTGTTACACCAGAGCCCAAGGATGCAAGCCCACTTTCCCCTCTGCACTGCTCTCCCTTTGTTACACCAGACCCCTAGGATGCAAGCCCACTTTCCCCTTTGCAGTGCTCTCTTTGTTACACCAGAACCCTAGGATGCAAACCCACTTTCCCCTCTGCACTGTTCTCCCTTTGTTACACCAGACCCCTAGGATGCAAGCCCACTTTCCCCTTTGCACTGCTCTCCCTCTGTAACACCAGAACCCTAGGATGCAAGCCCACTTTCCCCTCTGCACTGTTCTCCTCTGTAACACCAAACCCTAGGATGCAAGCCCACTTTCCCCTCTGCACTGTTCTCCCTTTGTCACACCAGAACCCTAGGATGCAAGCCCACTTTCCCCTTTGCACTGTTCTCCCTCTGTAACACCAGAACCCTAGGATGCAAGCCCACTTTCCCCTTGCACAGTTCTCCCTTTGTTACACCAGAACCCTAGATTGAAACCCACTTTCCCCTTTGCAGTGCTTTCCTCTCCAGGACACTGTGCACTGCATCTCAGAATTTAATGCATGTGTCACTTAATAATTTGGAGCACACTTTCCACTCAACAAGAAGCCACGACAGCAGAACAGATGCCTTTAGGAAACCATGGATTGGTGATTACAGCTCTGGGAAAACAGACACATGCTTGCATCATCTACAATCATTAAGTTCAGAATTAAGCAGCCCTCAGTTTTTCTGAGATAAACCTGATTAAAGAGAGATTTAAAAGGTCACCAGAAACATGGTTCTTACTCAAACTAGTATCATTTTTTCAAGATGGAATTTTCTTTCTTTGGGGGCAGGGGAGAAAAAAACAACAACAAAGCACAAAGTGGGGAGAATATGTATGTGATCCAGGAAAATAACACCCCTTCTACTTTAACAAACAGCTTTCCCCCCTAGTTTCCTTATCTCAAGCCCAGAGAGTGGCTTCAAGTTTTGGTTTTAAAGCATAGAGCAAACTTTATTTCATAACAGCAATGAAATGTGAGGACTTTTCCAAGCTTGTTGATTCTATGTAGTCATGTGGTGTTGGGTGACAGGTTGGACTTGGTGGCTTGATGGCTGCACCCAAAGAGTGGCTGTCAATGGGTCCATGTCCCAGGGGAGGCCAGGGACAAGCAGAGTCCCTCAGGGATCAGTCCTGGGACCAGGCTTGTTCAAACCTCTTGTGGGGCCATGGGACAGTGGCATTGAGTGACCCCTCAGCAAGGTTGCTGATGACACCAAGCTGTGTGGTGCAGCAGACAGCTGGAGGAAGGGATCCATCCAGAGGGACCTGGACAGGCTGGAGAGGTGGGCACAAGCCAACCTCAGGAGCTTCGCAAAGACCAAGGGCAGGGTTCTGCATCTGGGTCGAGGCAATCCCAGGACAAAATCAGGCTGGGCAGTGACTGGCTGGGGAGCAGCCCTGAGGAGAGAGACTTGGGGTGCTGGGGGAGGAGAAGCTCACCAGGAGCTCAGTGTGCACTGCACGGAAAGCCAATCAGAGCCTGGGCTGCAGCAGGGAGAAGTGTGGCCAGCAGGGCAAGGGAGGGAATTCTCCCCCTCTGCTCAGCTCTGGTGAGACCCCACCTGGAGTACTGCGTCCAGTTCTGGAGCCCCTATGACAAGAGGGATCTGGAGGTGCCGGAAGGTGTCCAGAGAAGGGCATCCAGCACAAACTTACTTCTGTGGCAGGATATTCTGAGTAAGAACATGGCTGATGTGATCTTCCCCTATCCACTGAAGGACTTAAGGGATATGGCACTCTGACAGAGGAGATGTTTTGCTTCCCCTCTGTGAGTACATTCAGTTTGATCCAATAAAAAGTAAAACAGATTAGTTTGATTTACCACTGACAGTCACCTGCTCAGAAGTGGCCTGGCTGTACACTTCAGCAGTTAGAACACGTCAGCAGGTCCCAGGGAAAAACAGTAACAAATTACTGAGGAGGGGAAGCTATTTATGCAGCTTGCCTGTGCAAACTTCAAATGCCTTGCTGGCCTACAAACACTGCTAAACCTCATCTGAGATGAATGTCATCTTACAAAAGTCTTCCAAGCAGCTATGAGCACACATTAAATGTGAGAATTGACATTTCTGCATGCTGGTGTTACCAGACACAAAGTAATCTCATTTAACAGCTTTTAAAACTTCATGCTGCAAGAAGACACTTTCATCCTGTGCGCTCCCTTCAAGATGTAATTTTGCTCATGCCATGCTGATCAGATTACAAAAGGCTAAGCCAAATGAAAACCTCAAACTCACTCTCTCAGATAGAATTGCAGAAAACAGCCACCTGTCCAAAGTAAGCCTCAATGGCAGCCCCATGGCAAGGAGCTGGAGCAGCTTTCACTAAATCCTCTGCTGGCTTAGGAATCGTGTCAACTGGAAGAGATCTTGAAGATCATCGAGTCCAACCACTCCCTAACTCTACCAAGTCTGGTGCTAAATCATGTCCCTAAGCAGCACAGCTCAGCTCCAGGGAGGGGCTGGGGATTCAACCACAGAATCACCAAGGTTGGAAGAGACCTCAGAGATCATCAAGCCCAACCTGTCACCACAGACCTCATGACTAAACCATGGCGCTTGAACACCTCCAGGGATGGGGACTCCACCACCTCCCTGGGCAGCACATCCCAATGGCTATCAACTCTCTCAGTGAAGAACGTTCTCCTCACCTCCAGCCTAAACTTCCCTGGGCAGCTGGAGACTGTGTCCTCTGTTCTGGGTGCTGGGTGCCTGGGAGAAGAGACCAACCCCACCGGCTACAACTCAGGTAGTTGTTAGAGAGCACAGGGTCCCCTGAACCTCCTCTTCTCCAGGCTAAGCAACCCCAGCTCCCTCAGCCTCTCCTCACAGGGCTGTGCTCCAGATCCCTCCCCAGCCTTGTTGCCCTTCTCTGGACACATTCAAGTGTATCAATGTCCTTCTTAAACTGAGGGGCCAGAACTGGACACAGGACTCAAGGTGTGGCCTAACCAGTGCTGAGTACAGGGGCTCAATGACTTCCCTGCTCCTGCTGGCCACACTATTCTTGATGCCAGGATGCCACACCTCCCTAGGGAGCCTATTCCAGGGTTTGAGATCCCTTTGAGTGAAGAAGTTTCTTTTAATAGCCAGCGTGGGGTAACTTGAGGCCATTTCCTTTCATCCTATCCCTTGTTACTAGAGAGATGAGACCCACACCCACCCTGCCCTAAGGTCCTTTCAGGAAGTTGTAGAGAGCAAGAAGGTCTCCCCACAGCCTCATTTTCTCCAGAGTAAACAACCCCAGCTCCCTCAGCTGCTCCTCACAAGACCTGTCTCCAGATCCTTCGCCAGCTTCCTTACCCTTCTCTGGACCTGCTCCAAGGCCTCAATCTCTCTTACACTGCAGCACCAAAAAAAGAACACAGCACTCAAGGTGTGGCCTCACCAGTGCCCAGTCCAACAATCCCTTCCCTGGTCCTGCTGGTCACACTATTCCTGGTACAGGCCAGGATGCTGTTGGCTGCCTCAGCCACTTGGGCACATGCTTGCTCATCTTCAGCCAGCATGCTGACCAACAAAGCCCCAGCCTTTCTCTGCTGGGCAGCTTTCTAGCCACTCTTCCCCAAGCCTGGAGCATTCATGGGGTTGTTGAAGCTCATACAATTGCCCTCAGCCCATCAAGCCAGCCTGTCAGGACCCTGTCTGTTGCCTTCCTAGCCTCCTACACTCCCTCCCCAGCTTAGTGTCATCTGCAAGCTTACTGAGGGTGCACTCAAAGCAATGATGAAGAAAGGCCTTACAAAAGGTTTTACTCTTTGGCCACATGCAGTCTCAGTTCAATGGCTATGAAAGTCTGTACACCTACAAGGCATGTCACCAACGCTGTAATCAGTTTCATGGACATTTGTTGCATGAGAGCAAAAAGCTGCCATTCAGAACTAGCCGAGTAGGATCCAAATGTTAACAATGACCACAGGAGATAATCAAAACATTGGAGAACTTTTACTGTGCAGCACGCCCATAACTAGCCACGCTGCTTACTGGCATCTGCACTGCTACCCTCGGGCAGCAACTCACATTTTCACTTCAGTTCTTTCGAGATTTTAAATCAACAAAACTCCAAATGAACCCAAGTGCTCCTTCCTCCCACCCATTAGCTGGCCCAAATCCAGCCAGCAGACTTTCTGAAGTTTTCCCACAGCTGACTGTTTTCCAGCATGCAGACAAGGTGCAGATCATGCAGAAAGCAAGTCAAAAGTTGGTGTTGGTTTGTGGGCTTTTTTTCCACAACTGGAAAGGATGAGAGCTGGAGAACAGCAGCATCTGATTCCTCTCTTCCCTAACACAGGAAATACTTTGACAAAGTGGAGGATAGCAATGTAACTTGAAGAAAACAGCACTCTACATGTGATGCAGGCTGCTCAGCAGATGGGGTGAAGGACATCTAGACAGATGGTCTAGAATTTGCATTTTGCAATTCAAAGATGAAAGAGCTTCTCAGCCTACAACATACTGCACCAATTCCAACAGGACCTGGGAAATAATACAAGAGAGCACCTCTCCCACAGCCCAGGGCAAATTCAGGAGGAATTCTAATTGAGTTTAGAGGTATAACCACAGAATCGCCAAGGTTGGCAGAGACCTCAAAGATCATCCAGTCCAACCTGTCACCACAGACCTCAGGACTAAACCATGGCACCAAGTGCCACATCCAATCCCCTCTTGA
>CM037635.1:13809401-13862918 GCA_015227895.2 Colaptes auratus | reverse complement strand
CTCCCTGGACAACCCATTCCAGGCTTCACCACCCTCAGGTGAAGAACTTCCTCCTCACCTCCAGCCTGATCTCCCCACCTCCAGCTTCATTCCATTCCCCCTAGTCCTATCACTACCTGAGATCCTGAGAAGTCCCTCCCCAGCCTTTCTTGTAGGCCCCCTTCAGATTCTCCTGCCATCCTCAATTAAAAGCAGGTAACAAACTAGAACACAGGAGGTTTCACTTGAACATAAGAAAAAACTCATTTCCTCTGGCCTGGAGCACTGGAACAGGCTGCAGTGGCAGTTTTAGGCTATGCCTTTATAATTTAGCTGCAGATTTCTAGCAGAAAAGTAGGAAAATATAAACAAATCACTGCTGGGTGTAAAAAGGAAAAGAAAAGATTATTCTAAACAAATCCACTGGATAGATGCCTGGGATAAGAGAAGCTGTATCATAACAATTCTTCACATTTCACTTCCCTTTTCATTCCTTTTCTCCTCTGATCTTGGCTGTTCTGCTTTGCCTGGGAGAAGATAATGCTTCTGCTTGACCTTGAGATAAGACTAATGCTGCTCTCTCCCAGCTTCTCTCTCTCTCTCTCTGATACAGGGGGATTTGGGAGGTTTGGGGGGGAGGCAGTGGAGCAGCTTCCCTGGTCTTTTGGACCAGGGGGGTTTCCATGTTGTTTGCTAATTGTAAATACCTGTATAATATTGCAACTCCTGTATGTTTTGTACACATTCATTGCATTCCAGTGCAGAGTGTAGTTTCTGCTTGTAAATGCAGCTTCATTTGCTTCTGAGTTAGTCTGGCTAAAGCCAGTTCTGGGCCCCTCAGTTTAGGAAGGATGTTGACTTGCTGGAACATGTCCAGAGAAGGGCAACAAGGTTGGTGAGGGGTTTGGAGCACAGCCCTGTGAGGAGAGGCTGAGGGAGCTGGGGTTGCTTAGCCTGGAGAAGAGGGGGCTGAGGGGAGACCTTATTGCTCTCTACAACTACCTGAAGGGAGATTGTAGACAGGCAGAGGTTGGTGTCTTCTCCCAGGCAGCCAGCACCAGAACAAGAGGACACAGTCTCAAGCTGCACCAGGGGAGGATTAGACTGGATGTTAGGAGGAAGTTCTATACAGAGAGAGTGATTGCCCATTGGAATGGTCTGCCCAGGGAGGTGGTGGAGTCACCATCACTGGAGGTGTTCAGGAGGAGACTTGATGGGGTGCTTGGTGCCATGATCTAGTTGTTTGGGTGGGTTGGATTGGTTGATAGGTTGGATGTGATGATCTTGAAGGTCTCTTCCAACCTGGTTTATTGTATTGTATTATTGTATTGTATTGTAAAGCTAATGCTGGGGGAAAGTTCAACCCACCAGAGCTGCCCAGAGAGGTTGTGGAGTCTCCTCCTTTGGAGACTTTCAAAACCCACCTGGGCATCTCCCTGTGCAACCTGCTCCAGATGAACCTGCTCTAGAAGTTGGGGTTGGATTAGGTGATCTCCAGAGGTCCCTTCCAACCCCTGCCATAAAAATGTAGGGTGAATTGCTTTCCTTTTTCTTTTGGACATCCTGCTGACTGGGCACTTAGTCATGCAGAGGAGGCCAAACACATTTCTGAATGCTTGCATAAGGAGGGATAAAATGAGGGATACTGACCCCTCCCTGCAGAATCTGGGCCCACCAAGGGTGTTGGCAGCACCAGGAGTGCATTTTCAAAGTGTGAAACAACATGCAGGTGCTGACATGTTCTTTTCAGTATTAGTTATGAAGTGTTGGGGAATTTCTTGGGTGAAAATGCAGCCATTACTACCTGCTGCTAAGGTGTAACAGTTGATGCTTCCCTCTAGCTGTCACTTGCTCAAGTGAAAAATGAAGCTAGAATAAAGACAGACTGAAATACAAAGGATCTTGGCCTCTGAGGAGAAGGTGGGTAGATGGTGAGAAGAGAAGCTCTTATAATTGCCACCTCCTGGAAAGGTTTACAGGCAAGTGCACTCATTCTCTTTTCCCCAGAAAGTGAACCTTATAATAGATTCCTGCCTTCTGGAGACCAAAAAAAAAAAAGAGAAACTCCAAATCCAGCTCAACAGTCTCTGAAAAAAAATAGCTAATGGGAAAACTTGTTACATTCAGGTTGGAAAAGACCCTCAGGATCACTAAGTCCAAACCAGAGCCCTACTCTACGAGGATCACCCCTAAACCACAGCCCCAAGCACCACAGCCAAAACACCTTCAAACACATTCAGGCTTGGGGACTCCACCACCTCCCTGGGCAGCACATTCCAAGGCCTGACCACTCTTGATAGGAAAAAATTCTTCCTCCTGTCCAGTCTCAACCTGCCCTGCTGCAGCTTGAGGCTCTTCCCTCTTCTTCTATGGCTAATGAGCTGTGAGAAGAGACCAGCACCAACCTCTCCACAACCTCCTTTAAAAGAACTGAGGTCTCTCCTCAGCCTCCTCTTCTTCAAACTAACCATCCACAGCTCCTTCAGCTGCTCTTCATCAGATTTCTTCTCCAGGCCCTTCCCAGCTTCCTTGCCCTCCTCTGCCCCGGCTCCAGCACCTCCACATCTCTCTTGTCTTGAGGTGCCCAAAACTGGACACAGCACTTGAGGTGTGGCCTGACCAGAGCTGAGTGCCAGGGGACAATCCCCTCCCTGCTGCTGCTGGACACAGCATTTCTGCTCCCAGCCAGGATGCCTTTGGCTTTCTTGGCCACCTGGGCACACTGCTGGCTCCTCTTCAGCTGCTTGTCCATGAACACCCCCAGGTCCCTTTCTGCCAGGCAGCTTTCCAGCCACACTGGAAACAGGCTTCCAACAGGCTGTGACAGCAGTGTCAGTACTCAAGTGGATCAGCCACAGGGTGCAAGTAGGTGAAGGCAGGTGACCTCAGGTGGCTGGAGGAAGAGCTGCTGAAAAAAATCACTGGAGGCTTGATGTGGAGAGAGGTGTGCCCAGCATGTCTCATGGGAGAGATGCTCAAGGGAGGTCCCATAAGTCCCATTAAATAGCTGGAAATAGTACTGGTTCCCCACTGCAAGTACAACCAGCTTGGGTTTCAGTGTGGCTATGAGATGTTGGCAAAGGCCCCATTAATGTAGGTGGGACCTGCCATGCTTGTTACTGCTTGGTAATACCTAGCTCAGTTTACTTCAAGCATGGCCAGTCTTTTAGATCTACCTGAGAGCTATGAAACAAGTCCAACCCAGTGGGGGAAGAAAAATCACAGAATCACCGAGGTTAGAAGAGACCTCAAAGATCATCAAGTCCAACCTGTCACCACAGACCTCATGACTAAACCATGGCACCAAGTGCCACAACCAGTCCCCTCTTGAACACCTCCAGGGACAGTGACCACCTCCCTGGGCAGCACATTCCAATGGCTAACAACTCTCTCTTGGTGTAGAACTTTCTCCTCACCTTGAGCCTAAACTTCCCCTGGCACAGCTTGGCCAACCCAACCTAAAATCAAAGCCAACCCACCCCAAAGCACCATTCTGATAGTGGAGAAATATTGGTGTCAGGGTTTTGTGGTTATTTTAGCTGTTTGAATGGAAGCTTCACTTCTCTTCCCTGAGACAATCTTAGCAGCAGTATCCAAGGGGTGTTTCTCTCATCAACAGAAGTTTGGAGGCAAGTGTTCCAGGGATCATAGAATGGCAGAGGTTAGGAAGGAACTCCAAAGATCATTTAGTCCAACCTACATGCCAAAGCAGCTTCACTTAGAGCAGGTTAGAGTAGAGTAGAGTAGAATAGAATAGACCAGACCAGGTTGGGAAAGACCTCAGAGATCATCGAGTCCAACCTATCATCCAACACCATCTAATCAAGTGCCTCATCCAGTCTCATCCTAAACGCCTCCAGTGGTGGTGACTCCACCACCTCCCTGGGCAGCACATTCCAATGGCCAATCTCTCTTTCTGGGAAGGACTTCTTCCTAGCATCCAGCTTAAAATTCCCCTGGCACAGCTTGAGACTGTGTCCTCTTGTTCTGGTGCTGGTTGCCTGGGAGAAGAGACCAACCCCCTCCTGGCTACAACCTCCTTTCATGTTGCACAGGAACGTGCCCAGGTGGGTTTTGAAAGCCTCCACAGAAGGACACCACACGCCTCTCTGGGCAGCCAGTGCTCTGCCATCCTCACAGGAAAGAAGTTTCTCTTTGAAGTTCTAGTGAAACCTCTTGTGCTCTAGTTTGTACCTTCTGGCCCTTGTCCTATCACTGCACCACAGGAAAGAGCCCAGCACCATCATCTTGACTTCTGCACTTAGATATAGATAAGATTCCCTCTCAGTCTTCTCTTTTCCAGGCTAAAGAGCCCCAGGTCTCTCACCCTCTCCACTGGACTCTCTCCAGTAGTTCCCTGTCCCTCTTGAGCTGGAGAACCCAGAACTGGACACGATACTCCAGGTTTGGCCTCACCAGGGCAGAGTAGAGGGTGAGGAGAACATTCCTTGGCCAGCTGGCCTCACTCTTCTTAATGTGCTCCAGGATACCGTTGGTCTTCTTGGCCATGAAGGCACATTATTAGCTCAAGGTCAACTTGTCCACCAGCACTCCCAGGTTCTTCTCCACAGAGCTGCTTTCCATCAGGTCAGCCCCTAACCTGCACTCCCCAAGGAAGGTGAGCAGCTCCAGAGAGATGGCTGTGAAGTGGCAGCAAGGACGATGGAGCTTCGGCCGCCACGCTCCCCCGCAATAGCTTTGTCACGGCAGCAGGAGGCTGCGCCTTCATGATCTGCTACATTGCACTCCCCAGGAGGCAGCTGGCAGGGAGGCTCTGTGATTTATGACAGCTAGACCTGTGCTCTGTGAAAGCAGATCCACCCTGGCAGCACAACACGGGATGAGAGCGTGATGCTGATCCGAGTCCTCCTCTGCTGATTTTATTGATTGCTGACTCTCCAAGAGGAGCAGCTTCTGACACTGAAGCACTCCAGGCTCTGGAGCTCTAAGGTGCCTCTGTTAACAGAGGTCGGGGAAAAAAAACCCCACTTGATTAAACCTAAATTGGGGCTTCAAGAATAACTGTTGCCTCTGAAACCTGCCTTCGTTTTTACTGGGCAAATCAGAGAGTTATAGAATCAATAAGGCTGGAAAAGACCTCAAAGACCATCAAGTCCAACCTGTCACCCAACACCTCATGGCTACCAAACCATGGCACCAAGTGCCATGCACTCTTGAACACCTCCAGATTTGGTGACTCCACCACCTCTCTGGGCAGCACATTCCAACAGCTAACAACTCTCTCTGTGAAGAACTTTCTCCTCACCTCCAGCCTAAACTTCCCCTGGTGCAGCTTGAGACTGTGTCCTCTTGTTCTGGTGCTGGTTGCCTGGGAGAAGAGACCAACTCCCTCCTGGATACAACCTCCCATCAGGGAGTTGTAGACAGCAAGAAGGTCTCCCCTGAACCTCCTCTTCTCCAGGCTAAGCAACCCCAGCTCCCTCAGCCTCTCCTCACAGGGCTGTGCTCAAGGCCTCTCCCCAGCCTCGTTGCCCTTCTCTGGACAGAGTCGAGTCTCAATGTCCTTCTTAAATTGAAGGGCCCAGAACTGGACACAGGACTCAAGGTGTAACCAGTGCTGAGTACAGGGGCACAATGACTTCCCTGCTCCTGCTGGCCACACAATTTCTGATGCGGGCCAGGATGCCATTGGCCTTCCTGGCCACCTGGGCACACTGCTGGCTCATGTTCAGCCAACTGTCAATCAGCACCCCCAGGTCCCTTTCTGTTTGGCTGCTCTCCCACCTCTCCAGTTTATGCCACACCTGTAAGTCAGAGGCATCAGTGACGAGGGCCTTTTGAGTTTCTTTTGGTAGGAACAGGTTCAGAGACAGCAGACAGGGACTCTCAGACCAGAAAGGAAGAGAGAAAGCGGGAGGGAAATGGTTCCTTTAGTCCCAGGGGAAACTCAGCACCACTGAGCTGGCATACTTTTCCAGGGGGATGCCTGCTCTGCTGGGGAACAGTGGTACTGGGATGAAAAGCATTCTTCTGCAGGAGCATCTGCTTGGAAGGATGTATTACATAGGAGGTAAAAGGTTGGACTGAGGCTTGCAATTCCTGTCTCTTTATATAAAATTCACTGTAGGTCTGATGGGAGATTGTTACCAATGGGTCCCAGGTCAGGCAGCTCAAAATGTGCCCCATACACTTCCAGGATGTAGCCTCTGGTCTCTCCAAACACCTCCACACTGAAGCGCATTCCTAGCTGGAAAATAAAGGAAGAGAATGGCATCCTCCCAGGACTTGCCTGAGAAACCATGAGCAGCTGAATGCAGCAGCTGGCTTGCTCCAGTGTCAGGCTCCACAGGAAAGGTGCTGTCAGCCCTTACCTGAATGACACAGATTTCATTGGGCTCCACCATCATCTTCCCAAACTCAGTGGTGATGAGCAGTTTCCCTTGCTGGGGCACTGTGAAAATAAAAAGCAGGCAGAGAAGCTGAAGCAATGTGATGATTGCTGCCAGCTCTGTGCCCCCAAAACACCCAGGCTCCAAAAAAAGAGCAATGCCTCCTGTCTGACCCTGATTCACATCGGGTCTGGGTTCCCTCTCCCATGCAGAACCTTGCAGCAGAGCTGCCCACACAGGTCTGGGGCTCCTAGACCAGCCCCACAGCCCCCATGTCACACCAGGTACCTGCACGAGGTTAGGGCATCCTTGACTTTGTGCCTTGATGCAAAATTCATGCCAGGTCCAAAGGAGAGGCTGAGGGAGCTGGGGTTGCTTAGCCTGGAGAAGAGGAGGCTCAGGGGAGACCTCATTGCTGTCTACAACTACCTGAAGGGAGGTTGTAGCCAGGTGGGGGTTGGTCTCTTCTCCCAGGCAACCAGCACCAGAACAAGAGGACACAGTCTCAAGCTGTGCCAGGAGAAGTCTAGGCTTGAGGTGAGGAGAAAGTTCTTCCCAGAGGGAGTTGTTAGCCATTGGAATGTGCTGCCCAGGGAGGTGGTGGAATCATCATCCCTGGAGGTGTTCAAGAGGGCATTGAATGAGGCACTTGGTGCCATGGTTTAGTCATGAGGTCTGTGGTGACAGGTTGGACTTGATGATCTTTTGAGGTCTCTTCCAACCTTGCTGATTGTGTGATTCTGCTCTGTTTTGGGCCACATCTGCCTGCCTCGTGATCTTCACGTAAACCATGCACGCACCCATCCTCCTTACGACTGTGGCAGCCGGAGATAGCTGGGAATAATCCATTCTCCCTGCTTCCTGAGAGCAAAAGCAATGCTTGACTAACATCTGCATTATTTTCTGTGCCTGTCCTGGCCCTGGAGAGCTCACATTTTGAATTGAAAAAGCAGCAGATTTATAACACCTGCCCCAAGACTTTCACTTCACGGCAGCGAGGGAGGTGAGAGGGAACAATTTAATAGCTATTTGATGAGAGAAGTGTTTCTGTGGGTAACCTGAAGGCATTTTTGTCCCATGGTCAGGAAAGATAAAAGCAAATATCAGACTTCTGCTATCACTCAGAAGCTTTTTCAGCATGTACACACTTTATGTGCCAGCCTCAATGCTTATCGTGGCAGCCTGGCTGCCTGAGGCTGGCAGTACGTGGGAACTAAGCTGCCGTGCCAAATGCTCTTGGACTGAAAGCAAGGAAGGCATCAGGCTGTAAGCTGTTCAGAAATCCTGAGGTTTGTGTTTCCCAGAAAACTTCCACTGTGGTGTGCCTAGTATCAGGCTGGGGAGCGCTGGGGAGCTGATCCCTGAGGAGCACACCAAGGAATCTAGGTCACTGCTCAGAAAAACCAAAGCTGATGTCTGGCACGGAGATGTGCTCTCTGCTGCACAGGAGTGGTGCAATCCATCCAACAGCCCAGCTGCTGCCAGACCACCAAGTGTGGATGGCATGAGGGTGAAGCCAGTGTTCTCTACAACTCCCCGAAAGGAGGCTATAGTGAGGTGGGGGTTGGTCTCTTCTCCCTAGTAACAAGGGATAGAATGAGAGGAAATGGCCTCCAGTTGCACCAGGGGAGGTTTAGACTGGGTATTAGGAAAACTGTCTTTACTGAAAGAGTGGTCAAGCATTGGAACAGGCTGCCCAGGGAAGTGGTGCAGTCACCATCTCTGGAGGTGTTAAAAATGTAATAGGACACTTTGGGACATTGCTACAACAACCCCATGCAGTGCTACAGGCTGGGGTCAGAGTGGCTGAAGAGCAGCCAGGCAGAGAGGGTCCTGAGAGTACTGCTTTACTGTTTGCAGAGTATTGTATTTGCAGAGGCAGCTGCAAACAGAAAGGGACCTGGGGGTGCTGATTGACAGCTGCCTAAACACGAGCCAGAGTGTGCCCAGGCAGCCAAGAAGGCCAATGGCGTCCTGGCCTGCATCAGGAACAGTGTGGCCAGCAGGAGCAGGGAAGTCATTCTGCCCCTGTGCTCAGCACTGGTTAGGCCACACCTTGAGTCCTATGTCCAGTTCTGGGCCCCTCAGTTTAAGAAGGACATTGAGACACTTGAACATGTCCAGAGAAGGGCAATGAGGCTGGGGAGAGGCCTGGAGCACAGCCCTGTGAGGAGAGGCTGAGGGAGCTGGGGTTGCTTAGCCTGGAGAAGAGGAGGCTCAGGGGTGACCTTATTGCTCTTTACAACTCCCTGAAGGGAGGCTGTAGCCAGGAGGGGGTTGGTCTCTTCTCCCAGGCAACCAGCACCAGAACAAGAGGACACAGTCTGAAGCTGCACCAGGGGAAGTTTAGGCTGGAGGTGAGGAGGAAGTTCTTCCCAGAAAGAATAATTGGCCATTGGAATGTGCTGCTCAGGGAGGTGGAGGAGTCACTGTCCCTGGAGGTGTTCAAGAGGGGATTGGATGTGGCACTTGAAGCCATGGTTTAGTTAGTCCTGAGGTGTTGGGTGACAGGTTGGACTTGATGATCTTTGAGGTCCTTTCCAACCATATTGATTCTATGACCATGGTGATGTTGGGAAGTTAAAGTTCTTGTCCAACTGAAACAATTCTATGATTTCATGATTCTCCTCTAAACTGTGCCTGTAGGGCTCAGTGCTCCAGAAGAACAAAGAGGCAGGCAGGTGGCAACCCAGGTAGACCCTCGTGGGGAAAAGGAAAAGCCAAATTATCTACTCACCAATCAGGAAGTCACCATCTGAATTATAAAGGCATCTAAAGAAAAAGGAGAAAAGGAAGGTCAGGGTGCTGGTAGCCCCAGGCACTAGTGCACATCCTGACTCCAGCCAGTGAGTTTTGATCTTGGATATTGATGTGGCAGAGGTCTCCCCTTCAGCACCAGAGATGCTATTTGCAGGTCAGTGAATGCAGTATCCTGACTGGTGCAGATGAGGCAGGGAGGTTCAACGTGCCTGGTCTGGAAGCAAGAGGTCCTCCAGCCTTTGCAAGGTCCCTGCCTCTGTGGCCATGGCTGCATCAGGTGTGGTAAATTGAGGAGCAGGGCTGACTTTGCCCATGAGCTGCTGCAGAGGGGAAGCTGTGTGTGTGTGTTGACCTCCAAGCAGCAGCTCTGGTTCCTGTGACAAGGACAGCTGGATCCAGCACACCCCCTCTTGCTTCATCCCCAAGCCCAGCTTCCTCCTTTTGATGGCTCCCCACAGCCATGGGCCACAACCTGCTTCACAAACCTGTGTCCCTGGCAGCACAAACACCTCTGCCTCTGCACACAGGGGCGTGAAGGCAGTGGCACTGGGAACAGCTAGGCACAGCAGTGACAAACACGCACATGCAGACAGACAGCTTGGGGCAGCCTGAGCCTCTGGGGTTGCAGTCACTGACCTGTTGAGCATGGAGGTGTTGCAGACATAAATATGGATGGCGATGCCGTTGCGTCCTCTGGGCTCACCGGCACCACACAAGGTGTGCAGTCCCTGTGGACAGACCCACAGCACTGGGTGACAACAGCAAGCTGTGGGGCAGGGGCCACTCCCCTCTCCTCCCCCTTATTCCACACTCTCTCACACAATGGTAGGGGTTGGAAGGGACCTCCAGAGACCATCTAGTCCAACCCCCTTGAGTTTTGGAAGTCTCCAGAGAAGGAGACTCCACAGCCTCTCTGTTTGCCCTCAAAGGAAAGATGTTTTTCCTTAAGTTCAAGTGAAGCCTCCTGTCTTCTAGTTTTTACCTGCTGGCCCTTGTCCTATCACTGCCCTATCTCCACCTCCAATACTGCTACCAGCCTTTTTGCCAAGCATGTTGGCTTTTTCTTTAATATATATAGGGTTTCCTGAAATCCATGTGAGCTGGGGTACTCCAGCCCAGGCACTGGGAGAAGTGGGAGTTGTTTGTTTTTTCTTAAGTTCCTTGAAGTTCCTTGGTCACTTCAACCTCCTGCAGTGCTACAGGCTGGGGACAGAGTGGTTGGGGAGCAGACAGGCAGAAAGAGACCTGGGGGCACAAGTTGGCTGTAGGCTGAACATGAGCCAGCAGTGTGCCCAGGTGGCCAGGAAGGCCAATGGCATCCTGGCCTGCATCAGGAACAGTGTGGCCAGCAGGAGCAGAGAAGTCATTGTGCCCTGTGCTCAGCACTGGTTAGGCCACACCTTGAGTCCTGTGTCCAACTCTAGGCCCCTCAGTTTTAGAAGGATATTGAGACTCTTGAACGTGTCCAGAGAAAGGCAACGAGGCTGGGGAGAGGCCTTGAGCACAGCCCTGTGAGGAGAGGCTGAGGGAGCTGGGGTTGCTTAGCCTGGAGAAGAGGAGACTCAGGGGTGACCTTATTGTTCTCTACAAATCCCTGAAGGGAGGTTGTAGCCAGGTGGGGGTTGGTCTCTTCTCCCAGGCAACCAGCACCAGAATGAGAGGACACAGTCTCAAGCTGCACCAGGGGAGGTTTAGGCTGGAGGTGAGGAGAAAGTTCTTCCCAGAAAGAATAATTGTCCATTGGAAAGTGCTGCCCAGGGAGGTGGAGGAGTCACCGTCCCTGGAGGTGCTCAAGAGGGGACTGGATGTGGCACTTGAAGCCATGGTTCAGCTAGTCCTGAGGTGTTGGGTGACAGGTTGGACTTGATCTCTGAGGGCTTTTCCAACCTTATAGATTCTATGATTCTATGAAAGGCAATAAAGAAAACCAAACCCACTGTCAGCTGGTTGAAATCTGGGATCCTCTCCCCTCCCTCCGGTGCTCTGCAAGCCCAGTGGTGTCAAACCCACTGCGCTTACTAGTGCTGAGCATCCCACGTGCCCTGCCAGCCCCCAAACAGAGATAAAGGCTGCCCAGGTACCCCGGCCACCAGACTTACGCTCACGAAGTCCACCTTGCTCTGAGGGGCTTTGGGGATCTCAAAGGGTTTCCATCGCAGCTAGGTGGAAGCAAACAAAAAGCAAGACAGTGATGGCAGTGCTTGTAACACAAAGAGGGGTGGTTTTAAAGCAAGCAGGCACACCTCCCACCCTGCTTCCCTCTCCTTTACTAGCTGAGGTAGCTTTCTCTTCCCTCTTTGCCTTGCTTGATTTGGCTTACAGGTTTCTTTTTTCCCTTTTTTTTTTTTTATGGAGGTGTTTTTCTCTTTCCATTTTAATCATTCTTTTAACAAAATAATGAGAGGAGAGAATAAACCAGGTTAGAAGAGACCTTCGAGATCACCACATCCAACCTAGCATCCAACACCATCTAATCAACTAAAGCATGGCACCAAGCACCCCATCAAGTCCCCTCCTGAACACCTCCAATGATGGTGACTCCACCACCTCCCTGGGCAGCACATTCCAAAGCCAATCACTCTCTCTGTGTAGAATTTCTTCCTAACCTCCAGCCTAAACCTCCTCTGGTGCAGCCTGAGATGTGTCCTCTTGTTCTGGTGCTGGCTGCCTGGGAGAAGAGACCAGCCCCTGCCTGTCTACAACCTCCCTTCAGGTAGCTGCAGAGAGCAAGAAGGTCTCCCCTGGGTCTCCTCTTCTCCAGGCTAAGCAACCCCAGCTCCCTCAGCCTCTCCTCACAGGGCTGTGTTCCAAACCCCTCCCCAGCTTTATTGCCCTTCTCTGGACACCTTCCAGCAACTCAACTTCTTTCCTACACTGAGGGGCCCAGAACTGGACACAGGACTCAAGGTGAGGCCTAACCAGTGCAGTGTACAGGGGCAGAATGACCTCCCTGCTCCTGCTGGCCACACTCTTCCTGATCCAGGCCAGGATGCCACTGGCCCTCTTGGCCAACTGGGCACACTGCAGGCTCATGTTCAGCCTACCATCAACCAGTACCCCCAGGTCCCTCTCTGCCTGGCTGCTCTCCAGCCACTCTGACCCCAGCCTGTAGCACTGCCTGGGGTTGCTGTGGCCAATGTGCAGAACCCAGCACTTGGATGTGTTCAATCTCCTGCCCTTGGCCTCTG
Organism: Colaptes auratus; assembly: GCA_015227895.2. NCBI lineage: Eukaryota > Metazoa > Chordata > Aves > Piciformes > Picidae > Colaptes > Colaptes auratus. The sequence goes on along the minus strand of CM037635.1, from coordinate 13,850,641 downwards.
CCCATCTGTCCAGCCTGTCGAGGTCCCTCTGCAAAGCCTCTCTGCCCTCCAGCAGATCAACTCCTGCCCCCAGGTGATGGTAGTGTCAAGGTTAAAAAAAAGAGAGATAATCCTGCTTAAAATCTGCCCCTTCCTCTGTTGCTAACAACACTGTGGAGAGCAAAGAAATTCAGGTGAGCCAGCTTTCCCCAGCCACATCATCACAGCCCTGTGCTCCACTCTGCGCTGGATGATTCACGCCCTCCGTGACCCCAGCATCACAGTCCTGTTTGCTCCACCTCATTTGCCCTGCATCTGAAGCAGAAATATCTCTACCTGCATAAATGGGAGCTGAGGGCTAATTACTTCTTGCAAAGCCTGTTGAGATCCTCAGGCAGAAGGGGCCAGAGAAGCCTGAAGTATTTATTATCACTAGTATCACATTAAGGGTCTCTGAAGCTCTTGGGAGTGAGGTGCTGCAGCAGAGAGCCCTTCACTGAGGGAAGTTTAGTGTGGACCAACCCAAACACCAAAAAATAGAGGGATGTTGATGTGACCATCTGCCAGAAGCATCCTCTGCACCAATATGCTTGACCCCAGGTGAAAGTGGCTGTGACTCTAGGTATCTATGGGGTTTGGAGCACAAGCCCCATGAGGAGAGGCTGAAGGAGCCTGGGTTGCTTAGCCTGGAGAAGAGGAGACTCAGGGGAGACCTCATTGCTCTCTACAACTCCCTGAAGGGAGGCTGTAGCCAGGAGGGGGTTGGTCTCTTCTCCCAGGCAACCAGCACCAGAACAAGAGGACACAGTCTCAAGCTGCATCAGGGGAGGTTCAGGCTGGATGTTAGGAAGAAGTTCTTCCCAGCAAGAGAGATTGGCCATTGGAATGTGCTGCCCAGGGGAGGTGGTGGAGTCACCATCACTGGAGGTGTTTAGGAAGAGCCTGGCTGAGGCACTTGGTGCCGTGGTTTAGTTGATTTGATGGTGTTGGTTGATAGGTTGGACTCGATGATCTCTATAATCTTTTCCAACCCTGGTCTATTCTAGTCTAGTCTAGTCTAGTCTAGTCTATTGAGGTGGGAAGCAAGGATCAATGCTTTGAGGGCTGTCCTTCCTTTGATGACCCCCAGGTGATGAACAACAAGTGGCAGTCAAGCTCCTGTGTTGGCCAGCTCCCCACCTCCTTACAGTTCTCCTCAGATCTCTTGCAGCTCAGCACATTTGCACCCCTGGTTAGCTCAGTATTTAACTGTCCTCCTGGGAGTAAGAGGGTTCTTTCCAGCATGGTTACCTGGTTGGGGTCAGGCTCAACTTCATCCCAGTTGTGTGTCAAGTGGCCCTCCTCGAGAGGTTTGAAAGGTTTATGGCAGACTGAAGGTAGGATCCGATACAGCCAGCTACAAAGAAAGAAAAGACCTGGATTAACCTGGGGAGAGCTTCCACCCTTTGGTGGGCTGCTAGCTGACTGAGCTCCTAAAGGCAGGTTTGACATTCACACTGGTGGCAACTGGGCCAAAATGTGTATTAAATATCAAACACAAGCTCACAAACAAAGACTTCCAGAGAGATGGCTTTTTAATTGTAGGCTCTAAATAGAGATATATGCTGTTATATGCAGGTAGATGTCTATGTGTGTTGGCATATAATTCCAGATGTTTACTTCCACAGACAGATATGTAAATGTGTACAAGAAATGAAAATTCAGATTTATCTGTAAAGGCTGAGAGACCTGGGGTTCAGTAGCTCAGTTCAGTAGCTCAGTATCACTAAGGTTGGAAGATCATCAAGTCCAACCTGCCACCACTGACCTCATGACTAGACCATGGCACCAAGTGCCACATCCAATCCCCTCTTGAACACCTCCAGGGATGGTGACTCCACCACTGCCCTGGGCAGCACATTCCAATGGCTAACAACTCTCTCTGGGAAGAACTTTCTCCTCACCTCAAGCCTAAACTTCCCCTGGTGCAGCTTGAGACTGTGTCCTCTTGTTCTGGTGCTGGTTGCCTGGGGGAAGAGACCAACTCCCACCTGGCTACAACCTCCCCTCAGGGAGTTGTAGACAGCCATAAGGTCTCCCCTGAGCCTCCTCTTCTCCAGGCTAAGCAACCCCCAGCTCCCTCAGCCTCTCCTCACAGGGCTGTGCTCCAAACCCCTCCCCAGCCTCATTGCCCTTCTGTGGACACGTTCAAGTGTCTCAATGTCCTTCTTAACCTGAGGGCCCCTGAACTGGACACAGGACTCAAGGTGTGGCCTAACCAGTGCTGAGTACAGGGTCACAATGACCCCAGCTCCTTCAGTCTCTCCTTCTAGAGCTTGTACTCAAGGCCTCTCCCCAGCCTCGTTGCCCTTCTCTGGACATGTTCAAGAGTCTCCTTGTGGCCCTCTGTGTCCATGGCTGCAGCCCCTGCCAGCCTGCAGCTTCAGCAGCCAAAGTTGGACTTTTAATCAGGTAGGAGAGCAGAGGTAACAAGAGGAATCTGAGCTAGGCAGGGCTGCCAATGCCTTTGATGTGTTAACAGCGGTGGTTGCAGTTTGGGTAGGTGGGAAATGGGAGGAGGGAGCCCTCCCTTGAGAGCTGGAAAATTTCCATCAAGGACATCTTCATGCAGCAAACAATGATTCATCCCTTTCCCACGCACACCGCGGGCTGGCACTGGCCTGGAGAGCAGAGCTCTGCTAGGCAGCTCAGATGATGCATTTGCCTTTCATTTGAAGGAACAACAGAAGGGACAGAAAAGCCACTCGGGGAGAAGCAAAATGAGAAACTCATCTTCTCCAATCTGGTCATGGCCAGAGCACAATGACCAAGACAGATCTCCAGGACATCTGCTGCCAGCTGGAACAAGCTGTCCCCTGCACTGCTGGGAACGTGGGGTGGCAAGCAGCATGCTGGCTGCTTGATGCTGGTCTTAGCCCCTGACCAGCCTGAAAACAGGTACAGCCTGAGCTAGCACCTAACCAGCCCTGGTCAGTATGGTGGAGTGTCCCTTAGGAGAAGGAGAAAATCCTGCTCAGTCTTGGTTCTGACACTGTCCATCAGGTGCTTGCCATAATCAGTCACAGTGGTGATCTTGCCACAGCAGCATCAAGGCTGAGCCCTTGAGGCTGTTTCAAAGAGCACACAACAACCCACTCGGAGCCATCTCTTCCCTGTCCTCATGCAGAACCCCACTTTCTTTCCCGCCCTGACACCTCCTTCCTCAGCAGTTTTGTAATCCAGTCGCCTCACTGAAGCCTCCTCTCTTCCTCTCCATGGTTTCATAGTTTCTTGGTTTCAGTTAGGGTTGGAAGGGACCACAAGGATCATCTAGTTCCAACCCCCCTGCCATGGGCAGGGACACTCTACACTAGATCAGGCTGGACAGAGCCTCATCCAGCCTGGGCTTAAACACCTCCAGGGACAGGGCCTCAACCACCTCCCTGGACAGCCCATTCCAGGGCTTCACCACCCTCACGGTGAAGAACTTCCTCCTCACCTCCAGCCTGAATCTCCCCACCTCCAGCTTCATCCCATTCCCCCTAGTCCTATCACTCCCTGATAGCCTGAAAAGTCCCTCCCCAGCCTTCTTGTAGGCCCCCTTCAGATACTGGAAGGCCACAATGGTTTCCTCCCTTGCCCTTCTGCCAGTGCACAGCAGAGGCTTTTCACCCACCTGGGCTCACAGAAAATGCTGGTGGCACAGAGGCAACCTCTCCATCCCTCCCCAGTGGCCCACACCACCCACCCGCTCCTGAGGGTCACCATACCTCCTCTTGTTCGTGGGCCGGGGACAGGTGAAGGCAGAGCCTGAGAGCTGCTCAGCGTACAGGCCATATGGGCAGACCTGTGGGTTATTCTGAATGGAAGAAGAAGGTAGAACAAGGAGTGAGAAAATTAAGGAGGGGCAGCAGCATGGGATCTATTCATCTCTGGAGCCCCCAGCAGAGCACCATGGCAGGTGCCCAGCACTCCGGTGCTGTGAGGTAGGCTGTGCTCCTAAGTCTATGCATCAGCCCCAGTAGCTGTGTCTTCTTGCTCCCATGAGGCTGGGTGTCCCATGGGTACCACCTGGACCCCCCCAAACCCCATTCTCACATGCCAGATACCACACACACAGGTTCCCCAAGGAGTAAGCACATGCCTGCTGCTAGAGCAAGCTTGGTAGGGCCAGCAAGGGGAGCATCAGGGAAGAGGATTAATCCCAACACTTGCAGACTGCAAGGCACACCTTCAATGCACGTTTGTGGGGAGGCTAAGCATTCAGAGAGCTTGCTCCAGAGTGTGTCTGCCTGGCTTTCCAGAGGACTAATGAAGACCCACAGCAGCTGCACCTTGGCTTCTCCCTCCTACGCTCTAACCTCCTCCTGCTGTCCTCAGCTCAGGGGAGGGGTGCCCGGAGTAGGCGTCTTGGTGGCATGCTGCTTCCTCCTGCCAGTGCTGTTTGCTGCCCAGGAGCAGGAGTGACCTGTGTGGGAGCCTTTGCTTTTCCACAGGGCTCCTGCAGAGAGCCAGTCCTTCTCTGGAGTACAACGGGGACGCTTTTCCCTTTGCAGAGCCGTGGCTAGGAATAGCACTGACTGAACAACCCTTGTGAGTTCATAACTACAGAACAGGCTCCTTCCTTTCAGAGGACTGAAACTGAACATTTTGATCTAAGTAGGCCAGCATCTATTTTTCTTTTGAGATCAGCAAGAAGCAAAGGTATCCAAGAACTGCAGGAAATCCCCTGGTGGGACAGTCATACACCATCCCATCTCCCTCCTGCAAGGTCTGCTTTAGCATCCTGTTGTCCCACTGGGGCTGAGTAGATCAGACATCCATATGGTATCAAGCACTGCCCTGACTGGTGGGCAGAAGGAAGAGGTAAAGCTCTTGGAAGGCACGTAGCTTCCAGCCCTCAAGCTCCACCTTGTTGTTATGGGTATACAGTGAAGCAGGGGAATCAATAGCCCTTGTCATTTTTATCTTAGGCAGCACTACTGCAGATGCCAGTCTTATAAATACTGCAGAGGAGAAAGGATCCACCTCTGGGACTGGAGAATCTTCTGTTTGGGGTTTTTTTTCCCTCTATCCTGTATTCTGAATTTTCTATTAACTCTTTCCACACTGAGTCCATAATCTATCAGTAAATTTGCAGATGACACCAAGCTTGGGGCAGGAGTTGATCTGCTGGAGGGCAGAGAGGCTTTGCAGAGGGACCTCGACAGGCTGGACAGATGGGCAGAGTCCAAGGGCAGGAGATTGAACACATCCAAGTGCCAGGTTCTGCACATTGGCCACAGCAACCCCAGGCAGTGCTACAGGCTGGGGTCAGAGTGGCTGGAGAGCAGCCAGGCAGAGAGGGACCTGGGGGTGCTGGTTGATAGTAGGCTGAACATGAGCCAGCAGTGTGCCCAGGCAGCCAAGAGGGCCACTGGCATCCTGGCCTGCATCAGGAACAGTGTGGCCAGCAGGAGCAGGGAGGTCATTCTCCCCCTGTACTCAGCACTGGTTAGGCCACACCTTGAGTCCTGTGTCCAGTTCTGGGCCCCTCAGTTTAGGAAAGATGTTGAGATGCTGGAAGGTGTCCAGAGAAGGGCAACAAAGTTGGTGAGGGGTTTGAAACACAGCCCTGTGAGGAGAGGCTGAGGGAGCTGGGGTTGCTTAGCCTGGAGAAGAGGAGACTCAGAGGAGACCTTCTTGCTGTCTACAACTCCCTGAAGGGAGGTTGTAGCCAGGCAGAGGTTGGTCTCTTCTCCCAGACACCCAGCACCAGAACAAGAGGACATAGTCTCAAGCTGAGCCAGGGGAGGTTTGGGCTGGATGTTAGGAAGAAATTCTACACAGAGAGAGTGATTGCCCATTGGAATGTGCTGCCCAGGGACATGTTGGAGTCACCATCACTGGAGGTGTTCAGAAGGAGACTTGATGGGGTGCTTGGTGCCATGCTTTAGTTGATTAGGTGGTGGTGGATTGGTTGATAGGTTGGATGTGATGATCTCAAAGGTCTCTTCCAACCTGGTCTATTCTATTCTATTCTATTCTATTCTATTCTATTCTATTCTATTCTATTCTATTCTATTCTATCCTATCCTATCCTACTCTGTTCTACTCTGTTCTACTCTGTTCTACTCTATCCTACTCTATTCTATTCTATTCTATTCTATTCTATTCTATTCTATTCTATTCTATCCTATCCTATCCTACTCTGTTCTACTCTATCCTACTCTATCCTACTCTATCCTACTCTATTCTATTCTATTCTATTCTATTCTATTCTATTCTATTCTATTCTATTCTATGCTTTCCAGATGAGTACTTCAGAGTACTTCAGCCAGGAGCTGGAGGGGTTGTCCTCCTCTGGAAAGCAGTGCTAGCCTTTGAAATTGCAAGGAGCACATCCAGCACAGCCTTGCTACCTTGTCAGACCAGCAGCTACCACTTATGGATCTCCCAGCCTGAAGGTGCCTTCTTTCTTACATTTTTTTTTCTCCACCCATCTGCTCTAGGCAGCCTCAGAAACGAGATGCTGCACCAGCTGAGCCATCAAGCGAGTCTCATCCAGCACAACCATTTGTCATCTTGTGGGCACACCACAGGCTGCAATGCAGACCTAGGGGACATATATACATGCCTGACATGTCCTTGTGTTGTGCAGTACTCTCCACAGTGGCACACACATCTAAGCACCAGAGCTGGGGAGATCCAAAAAAAACTACAGGACTGTGGGGTCCAGAAAACTCAGGGAAAATGAAGTTGTGAAGCTCTGTGTTTGACCTTAATCCTCCTGGCCTCTTTGCACAGAGGAAGGAGAGGAGCACTGAGGGAGCTCTGGAGCCCCTATTCCAAGAGGGATCTGGAGGTGCTGGAAGGTGTCCAGAGAAGGGCCACGAGGATGAGCAGAGGGATGGAGCACCTCTGCTATGAGGACAGACTGAAGGAGTTGGGGCTGTTCAGTCTGGAGAAGAGAAGGCTCCCAGGTGACCTCATTGTGACCTTCCAGTATCTGAAGGGGGCCTACAGGAAGGCTGGGGAGGGACTTCTCAGGCTATCAGGTAGTGATAGGACTAGGGGGAATGGAATGAAGCTGGAGGTGGGGAGATTCTGGCTGGATGTGAGGAGGAAGTTCTTCCCCATGAGGGTGGTGAAGCCCTGGAATGGGTTGTCCAGGGAGGTGGTTGAGGCCCTGTCCCTGGAGGTGTTTAAGCCCAGGCTGGATGAGGCTGTGGCCAGCCTGATCTAGTGTGGGGTGTCCCTGCCCATGGCAGGGGGTTGGAACTAGATGATCCTTGTGGTCCCTTCCAACCCTGACTGAAACTATGAAACTATGAAGGATCACTGACTGAGCATAAAAAGCTGCCATTCAAATCAGGAATTATAGGAGATCCTGTGGAGGGCAGAGTCAGCTTCAGGATGTGTGCTGGTGTAAAGAAGAGCAGCACAAAGGAGATGAGAGAGCTTTCATTCTTCAGAGCTTCCTTCTTGCCTCTGCAGACAAAGCAGCTGGCATCACATGGGCTGTGCTTCCTTTCTTTAAAAGGGAAGTATCCAACACAATTTCTTTTCATCCAATGTGTTCAGAAGCTTCTTACTTTTAAGAATGAATCTGCCACTTTATGACAGGCAGGCATGTCCTCTCTCTGCAAAGAAGCTGCTCTCCTGCCAAAGGCTTCGAAGCCAGCTTCAATGAACTGAATTCCTATAGAATCACAGGATCACACATTGGTAGGGGTTGGAAGGGACCTCTGGAGATTGTCTAGGCCAGCCTCCCTGATAAAGCAGGCTGTGAAAGCCACCGTCCCTGCTTCAGCATGCCTCCCTGCCTAGCTTCAAACTTCTGCGCACTGCAACAGGCTGAACAGGGAGGTTGTGGAGTCTCCTTCTCCAGAGACTTACAGGACCCATCTGGATGCATTCCTGTGTGACCTGCCATAGGTGACCCTGCTTTGGCAGGGGGGTTGGACTTGATGGTCTGTGGAGCACCCTTCCAGCACCTGCTATTCTATGATTGCATGACTCCAAAGGCAAAGGCTTCTTTCTTGGTGTGGCTGAGTGTTTAACATCTTTATGGATGATCTGGATGAGGGCATTGAGTCCATCATCAGTAAATTTGCAGACAACACCAAGCTGGGGGCAGGAGTTGATCTGATGGAGGGCAGAGAGGCTTTGCAGAGGGACCTTGACAGGCTGGACAGATGGGCAGAGGCCAAGGGCAGGAGATTGAACACATCCAAGTGCTGAGTTCTGCACATTGGCCACAGCAACCCCATGCAGTGCTACAGGCTGGGGTCAGAGTGGCTGAGAGCAGCCAGGCAGAGAGGGACCTGGGGGTACTGGCTGATCGTAGGCTGAACATGAGCCAGCAGTGTGCCCAGGGAGCCAAGAAGGCCAGTGGCATCCTGGTCTGGATCAGGAACAGTGTGGCCAGCAGGAGCAGGGAAGTCATTCTGCCCCTGTGCTTAGCACTTGAGTCCTGTGTCCAGTTCTGGGCCCTTCAGTTTAGGAAAGATGTTGAGTTGCTGGAAGGTGTCCAGGGAAGGGCAACAAAGCTGGGGAGGGGTTTGGAGCACAGCCCTGTGAGGAGAGGCTGAGGGAGCTGGGGTTGCTTAGCCTGGAGAAGAGGAGGCTCAGGGGAGACCTTCTTGCTGTCTACAACTCCCTGAAGGGAGGTTGTAGCCAGGTGGGGGTTGGTCTCTTCTCCCAGGCAACCAGCACCAGAACAAGAGGACACAGTCTCAAGCTGTGCCAGGGAAGATTTAGGCTGGATGTTAGGAAGAAATTCTACACACAGAGAGAGATTGGCCATTGGAATGTGCTGCCCAGGTTGGTGGTGGAGTCACCATCACTGGAGGTGTTCAGTAGGAGACTTGATATGGTGCTTGGTGCCATGATCTAGTTGATTAGGTGGTGTTGGATAATAAGTTGGACGCGATGATATTGAAGGTCTCTTCCAACCTGGTCTATTCCATTCCATTCCATTCCATTCCATTCCATTCCATTCCATTCCATTCCATTCCATTCCATTCTATCCTATCTTATCCTATTCTATTCTATTCTATTCTATTCTATTCTATTCTATTCTATTCTATTCTATTCTATTCTATTCTATTCTATTCCATTCTGTTCCATTCCATTCTATTGCAGACTCCTTTTGGGAAGAAACCTGCTGTTGAGCAGTGGTAATTTAGGCAAGACTTTTAACACACACCACCCTACATCCCCCATCAATCTTCTAAGCTCCTGAGTACCTTAAAACTAGAAAATATGAATGGCAATCGTTCATTCTGATTTTTGCCAGCATCTTATTATTCCAGTCCTGCATACAGAAGGTTCCTGGAAACTTTAGTGAAGATTAAAAGAAGCCCAGGGAGCAGATATTCCCTTTGCTCTGTGTCATTTTAATGCAGCACTTTTAAAAAGCCCAGTACCTGTCCCTCTGGTAAAGCTCCTGGACAACGTGGATCCTCAGAAGCATGTTCATTTCCAAATCCTGACATGTACTGGAAAACAAACCACACAGCTCATTAGCATTTTGAAAAGGCAAGCAAAACCTCTCCAAAAAACCCCATCCATCATTTCCCTGTGCATCTTCCCAGGCTCTTTGTATGCACTGAGCCTCTCTCAGGTGCTCTGCTTGTGTACTGCCGCAGACCACTCGCACAGCTCCTGGGTTTGCTTCATCAGCTAAATGCACGGTGGACTGGGAAGCTCAGGCAGGATTTGCTCTTCTGCTAAATCTGCATGTTTATTTTGACCACATTGTGCACCATGTACTGGAGAAATAAGCCAGATATCTGTTACATATACAGCCAGACTCAAGAGCAATAGGGTGACATTTAACACATCCAAGGCCGGGTGCTGCACTTTGGCCATAGCAACCCCATGCAGAGCTACAGGTTAGGGTCGGAGTGGCTGAGAGCAGCCAGGCAGAGAGGGACCTGGGGGTACTGGTTGACAGCTGGCTGAACATGAGCCAGCCAGCATTGTGCCCAGGTGGACAAGAAGGCCAATGGCATCCTGGCCTGCATCAGGAAGAGTGTGGCCAGTAGGAGCAGGGAAGTCATTCTGCCCTGTACTCAACACTGGTTAGGCCACACCTTGAGTCCTGTGTCCAGTTCTGGGCCCCTCAGTTTAGGAAAGATGTTGAGTTGCTGGAAGGTGTCCAGAGAAGGGCAACAAAGCTGGGGAGGGGTCTGGAGCACAGCCCTGTGAGGAGAGGCTGAGGGAGCTGGGGTTGCTTAGCCTGGAGAAGAGGAGACTCAGGGGAGACTTTCTTGCTCTCTACAGCTACCTGAAAGGAGGTTGTAGCCAGGAGGGGGTTGGTCTCCTCTCCCAGGCAACCAGCGCCAGAACAAGAGGACACAGTCTCAAGCTGTGCCAGGGGAAGTCTAGGCTGGAGGTGAGGAGAAAGTTCTTCGCAGAGAGAGTTGTTAGCCATTGGAATGTGCTGCCCAGGGAGGTGGTGGAGTCACCGTCCCTGGAGGTGTTCAAGAGGGGATTGGACATGGCACTTGGTGCCATGGTTTAGTCATGAGGTCTGTGGTGACAGGTTGGACTTGATAATCCTTGAGGTCTCTTCCAGCCTTGGTGATTCTGTGATGTGTGGGATGGTTGCCACCGTTATGAAGGCAGGGTAGCACCGTTCAAGTCCAGGCTGACTTTGTTTGCTCCATGGATGTTATGATACATGCAGGCTGCCTTGCCAATTCATGTAATAAGTCCTTCAGATGCTCAGGGATTGAAACTGGGAGCTGTTTGGTTGACTAGTTCTTACAATACATCCTCGTGAACGTCAAGGAAAAGGTCAGGATGTAGCTGAGATGTGGGAGGAGGGTAAACTTGGCTGAGGCTTAAACCGTGTCACTGATTTGCTGTGAGTGTTGTTATTGTTCTCTCCCAGCTGAACCCTGAACATTAAGTATTGCCCATTTGAGCATGAACTGTCCACCATCAAAAAGGGATGTTCAAAAAGGGATTGGACGTGGCACTTGGTGCCGTGGTTTAGTTAGCCATGAGGTGTTGGGTGACAGGTTGGACTTGATGATCTCTGAGGTCTTTTCCAACCTTATTGTTTCTATGATTCTATGGGAGTAAGCAAGCAATAATCCACCAGCAGGTGATAATCTGGTTTTCTGGAGTGATGTATGCCTGAGAGACCCTTGGATGCAGCAGACCTGCATGCTCTGCCCTGCCTGCCCTGCCTGCAGCTGATGGTCTGAGCATGACTGAAAGCCACAGGACCCCAGATGGTGCGGCTCCCAGCTTTGCAGCACTGAGAGAAGTCCCCCAGCAAACCTGAGGCACGCAAGGGGAGCCAGAATAATAGAGACCTTAACTTTGCACTGACAGAAATGCCACACAGTCCCTTCAGACCCTGTGGAAAGGCATGAGGCAGCTCTGCTGAACTCTGTGTGAACGCAGAGGTGTTTTGGCAGCGATCAATGGTTCAGCTCCACGGCCTAGGGAGAGAGTTAAATATTAATGCTCCCCTCTACCAGCTGCAAGCACAAGCTGGGCTGCCGGGCTGCCTTCCCACGGCGGCGCCGGGACGGCAAAGCCCAGGAGTCCCAACAGTTAGCTGACTCACCAGTGCTTGCTGCAACGGGATGGCTGCGGCACTGCGACGCTGCTGCTGCCTGCCAGCAGCTGCCTCGGGGCTCCAGAGCTCAGAAACCTCAGCACCTGACAGGCACCTTTCCCCCAGTGTGGGGTGGCACCCTGGGAGGCAGAGGTGTGATGTGAAGGCAGCAGGACAAATCCCCTCTATCTGCTTTACTGTACTGCCTGCATTCTTTGCCCCAGAAGGGTCTCAGCCTTGTGCAATTTGCAGCTCCCCACCAGAAATTTCCCAGTTTAACAAACACCCTGAGAGCAAAACTGAAGCCTCCTGAAAACCCATGTGCTTTCCTCTGGCACCTCTCAGTCAACTTGTAAGGAAAGTCTGATCCCAGGGGCAGTTGGGCTGGCTGGAAGACAAACCTGAAAACACCTCTGTTTCTGTCAGTTCAGGGAAGATGATTCTCTCCTCCTCACAAATGAACCTCCTCCATTGCTAGGATTCTGCTTTCCACTGGGTTCTGCATGAGGAATATTGATATGCAGAGCAGCAAGTCACCTAAGCAGCCTTGGCAAATGTATTGTACTACAGCACAATTTCCCTTTTTCTTTTTTTTTCCCATTTCCCTTCTTCTTTTCCCTCTCTCTCTCTCTCTCTTTTTTTTTTTCTTTCCCTCCTCTCTTTTGAACAGAATTGCAGCAATATCTGATGGGACTGCAGCAGCTCCTGAATTAACAGAGGCCTCTGCACTGAATCCTCTTCTCCCAGCAATATAGGATGCTGGATCATTTGCCTGAAGGGCAACCTTGATGAACAGGGGAGGGAAGGGGGAAGAAGGGCAGGAGGAGGGGGCCATGCTTCTTTTCTGGAGGCAGAGCAAGTGAGGCTCACCAAGCTCTGCCATTAGCACAGCCCGGAGGGTGTCAGTGTAATGTGCAGGCTGCTTTGCTCAGCATGGGCTGCAAAATGCTCCAGCAAGATGGTGAAGGGCTGGGAGGGGATAGTTTCTGGTTCTTGGTGGCTGTGTGTATCTGGCAAAGAGTCTGTGCTTCTTGGCAGCCTCCTGCCACAGTGCTAGGGTAAGAGAGAAGGAAGGGCCTAGATTCTGCTGTGAGAAACTGGTCTCCTGTCCTTCAGGTGACCTGCACAACTGTCCTGCCCGTCCACACAGAATCATGGAATCATTTGGGTTGGAAAACACCTTTAAGATCATTGAATCCAACCATTATCTATCTCTTACCAAGTCTGGTGCTAAACCATGTCCCTCAGCACCACATCTCTGCATCTTTTCAACATCTCCAGGGATGGACATTCAACCCAGTCCCCAAAATCTGCTTTGCTGGGCTGGGGGTAGGAAAGAAAAGCAGCCCAGTAGTAAGTAACTTGTGTGGGCAGCTGCTCCATGCCCACATATGTGCTGTCAGGCTCAGACAGCTGGCCCTTGAGCACAACAGTCCAGGCAGCTACCCACCTGGCTGGCTGGAGAGCTGTTGGTCATCACCCAGCAAGGCAGGAGGCTGGGCAAGCTGCAGCAGGGGAGCTGAGTCAGGGAAGAGGCAGTGTTTGGGAGAGGGTGGCATGACCCCACTGCCCTGAGAGCAGAGGGCAAAAAGCTGCTGCATCATTGTTTAGTCCAATGAGTTCTTCCTTACCAAGGGAAGAAAAAAAAATCCTCAGGTCAATGAGTGAGGGCTAAAAAAGAGAGACATTGGCAGGAGTGCAGCTGCAGGAGGGGAGATGTCCTAGCAATGATTCATCACCCTGAGCGTGGCTCCAAGGCTATGCCTGGATGTGCAGCATGGCTTTTCTCATTCATTCATTTTGGTTTGCCTTTTCCTGTGGTAGACCTCAGAGACATTTTTCTCCTCTCCATGCCCTTAGAGGTCAGTGTCATACACTACTTGGGCTGCCAAAGATAGCTGCATAACACAAACTTCTCATGTTTATTGGAAGCGGTGTGCTCCAGGGCTCTGAGGAGGCAGAGGAGGACCTTGCTGATGCAAGCTGGTCAGGAGCAACAGCACCAGGGCTGTGCATACCACAACTCTTCTTCCTGCTGACCCTTCCTTCTGTGTATCACAGTATCACAGTATCACAGTATAACCAAGGTTGGAAGAGACCCCAAGGATCATCAAGTCCAACCTGTCCCAACAGACCTCACAACTAGACCATGGCACCAAGTGCCACGTCCAGTCTCCCCTTGAACACCTCCAGGGACGGCAACTCCACCACCTCCCTGGGCAGCACATTCCAATGACGAATGACTCGCTCAGTGAAGAACTTCCTCCTCACCTCGAGTCTAAACCTCCCCTGGCACAGCTTGAGACTGTGTCCCCTTGTTCTGGTGCTGGTTGCCTGGGAGAAGAGACCAACCCCCACCTGGCTACAACCTCCCTTCAGGTAGTTGGGTGTTGCACAGGGTGGCCTCAAGCCAGGGGAGCAACGACCCCTTTCTGCCCACCTGGCATCCACACCAGAACATCCCTTCTGGCATAAATATCTGGGCAGATGGACACCCACCCTTCTTCTCCATGGCACAGCAATGGGGCTTTAGTCCAAAGAGCCCTCCCTCTAGGTCCCCACTCGGCCTCCACCATGCCTAGTCACATTGTGCAGGATGGGGAGGTCAATGGGGACTGGCTTGGCAATTGGGTTGGTGGTTTCTCTGTGACACACAAAGCTCCCTGCGGTCCTTAGTTTTCACTTCTGCTTTTAATTACTGTCGTTGTTTTGTTCGGGATCCTGTAGCTCTTTACGTGGACAGGAGCTCAGAAATTCATCTGGCTCCACTTTGTTTGCTTGTTTTGTCATTTTCCCATAAAGTGAGGCAGATAAAAGCCCAGCACAGCATAAAAGATTCAGCAGAGCTCATTGATTGGGCTAGCCGGGATGCAGAGCAGAGCGCTCGCGATGGGTGTCGTGCTCTGACCTATAAACCGTAACCTTTTGTTCAGCGGATTAGGCAGCAGGCATGGGAGAAACACATTTGAAGTCCAAGCACACAGGCTGCAAAATAATTAAGGCTCCTCTGCAAATGTTGCATAATACATTTCTCTATCAACTGCTGCTGCAAGACACAGGGAAACAGCATCCACCTCTAGACTGGAGCTGTGGCACTTGGTATCAGCTCAGTCAACACCAGAGTGTCTAAAGCAAACCCACAGAAACAGGAAGAGGAGCATCTAGGGCAAGGAGCAGAGCAGGACTTTCATCCCCTCAATGGGGCTCCACACCCTCCTTGTGGGCTAAAACCAAAGCATTCAAGCCAAAGCTCTGCCTCAGTGCTGCAGTGGTGCCACAGGGCCAATGTCCCAGCAGGAGATGCCCAAAGCTGGCCAAACTTCTGCTCGAAAAGTGCTGGAGATGGTCCAGGACTAGACTGTTCCTGAAAGAACTTGCCCACTTCTAGGGTGGGTGAGGGCACTCCTTGAAGGAGGGAAGAGAGAGGCAGATGCTGGGAGGAGCAGAGGGGAAAGGTAAAGTGACAATTACATTGGTCAACAAGGTGTTAGTCTGATAGGCACAAGCCAAAGATGAAGATGGAAGATGTTGTCACAGCCATGACATAAACCAAAATGACCATTCACTCTGGAGGAGTGCCATGTCCAGAGCTAGGGAAATGTTTAGTAACAATGATAGAACTGAAGCCTGGGGAGAAATAAATCCTGCACAAGCTCTTGAGACCCGCTGTAGACCTGGGTGAGACCTTGCCACTCCTGCCTGCTGCAGTAGTACTCACACTCTGAGGGTCCCTGGGTCCTCACCCCTGTGACAGCAGTAACGTGCTGATGAGATGCAGAGCTGTGAGTCTCATGTTCCTACACCTGAGCCACAAACTCACCACATCCTGCCTCTCCCCAAAACTTCCTCATGCTCTGGAAAACAGTGGCAGGGAAAGCTCTGGCCAGCTGCCTCTCTTGGGGCTTGGAGAAGAGGCCAGAGCCGGATGCCCACTGTGACAGCATGTCCTGCAAGGGGTACTGAGAAACCCTGGTGAAGATGACAGCTGGGGTTGCAACATCTGGGCAGGTGCTGCAAGACAGATTTCATAGGCTGAGGAGGAAACACCCCCCTGGCAGGGTGGGGTGGGAGGAGGGGTGCACACGGAGAGCAGGGGAAAGGACAAACCCTGCAGTGAAGAGGTCCTGCTTTGGGCCAGCCTGACTGTGCACAACTCAGACCATATCTGGGGCTCAACTACAGCAGCTGCTCTATCATGCAGTGGTCCCTCCCCAGCAGAGATGGGGGACTGGGAATCGAAGACCAACAGGTTGAGATAAAAATGGGTTTAATGAGAGAGCCAAACTGCTACCTAAGTCAGTACGAGGAATATAAAGTTACACTCAGTCCAGCAGAGGTGCAACAGTCACAGTATCAGAATACAGAACAGAATACAGAATTAACCAGGTTGGAAAAGACCTTTGAGATCATTGAGTTCAACCTAGCACCCAACACCATCTGATCAACTAAACCATGGCACCAAGTGCCTCAAAATCAGGAAGGCAGTCCTCAAGAGTAGGAGAGGGTAACAGGAGCAGGGTGAGGCAAAGCCCAAGCAGGAGTCCCTAACAGGAAGCTCTTCTCTCCTCAGCAAAATTCCTCCTTTACACTGAGTGTGATGCTCATGGTCTGGGATACACCTGTAGCCATCTCCAGTCAGCTCTCCTGGCTGACTCAGATCTGCTAATGGTCTGCAGCCCATGGATGGAGCAGGATTCCATCCCAGCAAAACCAGGACACTGACCTAGAATGATTTCCAAAGGAGTAGGAGAGGGAAAGAAGAGACAAAACGCAGCAAGGTCCTTTATCCCAAGAGAGAGGTTTAAAACACCTTCAAGCATCAATGAGGGCTATATTAAAATGAAGCAAATGCCAAGGAACCAGAGTCAGTAGAGGAGGGGTGTCCACAGGCAGCACTGGTAGGTCATGGGCACCTGACCCTTACCTGCAAGCCACTCATTCTCCTCCTGGTTCTCCTCTTGGAGACGACACAAATTCCAAGTAGGTTTCTAGCTGAAGCAGCCTGCCAAGCAAAGCCTGCCAAGCAAAGCCTGCTAGCTGGGTGACTGAGCTGGGTTTGTGGCAGGCTGACAGTGCCAGAGGTGAGAAAGTCCAAGGGAGTTTTCAACCTGTTTGCTCAGCCCGGTCTGTGTTTAACCAAACGCCAGCCCTTCTCCACAGGACCAGCCCCAGGGTCGACTCAAAGGCAACAAACAGGAGGGTGAGGGGGGCTGGGTTCCCTCCCTGCTGCTTTTCCTCTTTAGATGTTGAAAAAGGGGTTGTAGCTCCCACAAATGGGATGGGAGAATAAAAGAGCAAGGTGTTTAATGACAAAGAAAACCCTTCCTTGTAACTGTTCTGTGACCTGGGGGTATTGGTCGATGGTAGGCTGAACATGAGCCAGCAGTGTGCCAAGGGGGCCAAGAAGGCCAATGGCATCCTGGCCTGCATCAGGAACAGTGTGGCCAGCAGGAGCAGGGAGGGCATTCTGCCCCTCTGCTCAGCACTGGTTAGGCCACACCTTGAGTCCTGTGTCCAGTTCTGGGCCCCTCAGTTTAGGAAAGATGTTGAGCTGCTGGAAGGTGTCCAGAGAAGGGCAACAAAGCTGGGGAGGGGTTTGGAGCACAGGCCTGTGAGGAGAGGCTGAGGGAGCTGGGGTTGCTTAGCCTGGAGAAGAGGAGGCTCAGGGCAGACCTTCTTGCTCTCTACAACTCCCTGAAGGGAGGTTGTAGCCAGCAGGGGGTTGGTCTCTTCTCCCAGGCACCCAACACCAGAACAAGAGGACACAGTCTCAAGCTGTGCCAGGGGAAGTTTAGGCTGGATGTTAGGAAGAAGTTCTTCCCAGAAAGAGAGATTGGCCATTGGGATGTGCTGCCCAGGGAGGTGGTGGAGTCACCACCACAGGAGGTGTTTAGGAAGAGCCTGGATGAGGCACTTGGTGCCATGGTTTAGTTGATCAGATGGTGTTGGGTGATAGGTTGGACTCAATGATCTCGAAGGTCTTTTCCAACCTGGTTAATTCTGCATTCTGTATTCTCTGGCACTTTTCACATACCACCCTCCAGAAGTGCAACAAGCATTTGCTCATTATGCTTCTGAGCTGTGTTACAGTGGGAATAGGAAGGATCACATCCCCCTCCTGGTGAAGGCAGTGATAATTGTCAAACACCATGTGGCACTTCAGGGATGAATTCCTGCCATTAGAGCTGAAATATTAATATTTTGAGGAAAGCTGTTGCTGAGGAAAGAGTGGCAGCAAAGTATTTAGCAACAGAATACTAATGAAAGTAGCTCAGCATTTCCAGAAGTTGGGGGGGAATAAATTGATTTTATTGATTCTCTTCCCTTTGAATTCTCATTAAAAAAAAAGGCACAATATTCTCTCCCTTTTCTTTGACTTGCTCTACCATAAGTCCTCCTAGGAAGAAATCTCTGAGAGGCACATGCTGAAAGTCACACAGAATCATAGCACAAGCCCTACAAGGAGAGGCTGAGGGAGCTGGGGTTGCTTAGCCTGGAGAAGAGGAGGCTCAGGGGAGACCTTCTTGCTCTCTGCAATTCCCTGAAGGGAGGTTGTAGCCAGGAGGGGGTTGGTCTCTACTTCCTTCCCTCTTCTCTCACCACCATTAACTTTGCCAGACCAACTCAATTAGAAGGAAATGCAGCTGTATGTACAAGCAGAGTGCACACTCTACAATGGAATGCAGTGAATGTGCACCAAATACACAGGAGTCACAATACTATACAGATATTTACAATTAGCAAATAACACTGAAACCCCTCTGGTCAGAGACCAGGGAAGCTGCTCCACTGCCCCCTCCCCACCTCCCTGTCCCAAGAGAGAAAGGAGCAGAGAAAGAAGCAGTAGGTTAGACTTAGCCAAGGCCAGCCAACAAGCAGATTATCTCTCCCAAGCGATGCAAAACCATCCAGAGAAGAGAAAAAGGGGAAGGATTGTTATGCTACAGCTCCTCTTGTTCCAGATATTTACCCAATGAATGTGTTTAGAATCATCATTGGTTTTCCTTTTTACACCCAAGAGTGATTTATTTATATTTTTCTGCTTTTCTGCTTGAAATCTGTAACTGAATTTTAAAGGCATGGCCTAAACCCACCACACACGTCTACACTTCTCATTTTTTCTTAACACCTCCAGGAGCAGTGACTGTGCCACTTCCCTGGGCAGTCTGTTCTGATGCCTGACTACCCTTCCAGGGAAGACATTTTTCTTAATACCCAACTGCCCTGGCACAGCTGGATGCCATTTCTTCTCATCCTATAATGAAGTATCCAGGGCCTGTCATCTACCTGTGAGACTCCTTTCCTACTGCACAATATTTCACAGAATCATAGAATCAGTAAGGCTGGAAAGGACCTCAGAGATCATCAAGTCCAACCTGTCACCCAACACCTCATGACTAAGCAAGCCATGGCTTCAAGTGCCATGTCCATAGAATAGAATCATAGAATCAATAAGGCTGGAAATGACCTCAGAGATCATCAAGTCCTTCCTGTCACCCAGCACCTCATGGCTAACTAAGCCATGGCTTCAAGTGCTGCATCCAATCCCCTCTTGAACACCTCCAGGGATGGTGACTCCACCACCTCCCTGGGCAGCACATTCCAATGGCCAATCTCTCTTTCTGGGAAGAACTTTCTCCTCACCTCCAGCCTAAACTTCCCCTGGTGCAGCTTGAAACTGTATCCTTCCCCCATCTGGCTACAGCCTCCCTTCAGGGAGTTGTAGAGAGCAGTAAGGCCTCCCCTGAGCCTCCTCCTCCAGGCTAAGCAACCCCAGCTCCCTCAGCCTCTCCTCACAGGGCTGTGCTCCAGACCCCTCCCCAGCTTCGTTGCCCTTCTCTGGACACCTTCCAGCAACACAACATCTTTCCCAAACTGAGGGGCCCAGAACTGGACACAGGACTCAAGGTGTGGCCTAACCAGTGCTGAGTACAGGGGCAGAATGACCTCCCTGCTCCTGCTGGCCACACTGTTCCTGATGCAGGCCAGGGTGCCGTTGGCCTTCTTGGCCACCTGGGCACACTGCTGGCTCATGTTGGACATAGTCCTGGGCAACCTGCTCCAGCTGACCCTGCATGAGCAGATGGGTTAGACTGGCTGATCTCCAGGGGTCAGTTCCAACCTCAGTATTTCTGTGATTGACTTAAGCAACCCCTTCAATCAGTTGCAGCTGCTCTTAAATATAGATCTCATGAAACATTAAGTGTAGATGTACTTCATCAATATTTGAGCAACTCTCTTCATTATCACATAAATATGATTCAGAACCACAATGAATTAATGGAAGAATGAGCATTGAAAGCATTCAGTGTCTTCTAAGCTATCTTCCTGGATTTAAGACATCTCTGTCCAGTGCTTGGTTTTACATGACCTTTACTCCAAGAAGATTCTAGCTGAAAAATGTAATGAGACCCAAAAGGGATATGTGATAAAGCATAAGACATCAATGCAACTGTATTTGCTACCATGTGATGTATATGCAACTGTATGGTACCTGCATAGCAGCAGCTTATTAGAATAGAATAGAATAGAATAGACCAGGTTGGAAGAGACCTTTGAGATCAACCTATCATCCAACACCATCGAATCAACTAAACCATGGCACCAAGTGCCTCAGCCAGTCTCTTCCTAAACACCTCCAGGGTCGGTGACTCCACCACCTCCCTCGGCAGCACATTCCAGTGGCCAATCTCTATGGGAAGAACTTCTTCCTCACCTCCAGCCTAAACCTCCCCTGATGCAGCTTGAGACTTTTTCCTCTTGTTCTAGTGCTGGTTGCCTGGGAGAAGAGACCAACCCCCACCTGGCTACAACCTCCCTTCAGGGAGTTGTAGAGAGCAAGAAGGTCTCCCCTGTGCCTCCTCTTCTCCAGGCTAAGCAACCCCAGCTCCCTCAGCCTCTCCTCACAGGGCTGTGCTCCAAACCCCTCCCCAGCTTTGTTGCCCTTCTCTGGACACCTTCCAGCATCTCAACATCCTTCCTAAACTGAGGAGCTCAGAACTGGACACAGGACTCAAGGTGTGGCCTAACCAGTGCGGAGTACAGGGGCACAATGACCTCCCTGCTCCTACTGGCCACACTATTCCTGATGCAGGCCAGGATGCCATTGGCCCTCTTGGCTGCCTGGGCACACTGCTGGTTCATGTTCAGCCTACTATCAACCAGTACCCCCAGGTCCCTCTCTGCCTGGCCGCTCTCCAGCCACTCTGACCCCAGCCTGTAGCACTGCATGGGGTTGTTGTGGCCAATGTGTACAACCTGGCACTTAGATGTGTTCCACCTCATGCCCTTGGACTCTGCCCATCTGTCCAGCCTGGCAAGGTCCCTCTGCAGAGCTCTCCTACTCTCTAACAGACCAACTCCTGCCCCCAGCTTGGTGTCATCTGTAAACTTACTGATGATGGACTCAATCACCTCATCCAGATCATCAATAAAGATATTGAACAGGATGGGGCCCAACACTGATCCACTGGATGCAAGCTCGAGTGCAGGAGGTTCCACCTCAAGATGAGGAGATGCTTCTTTACAGTGAGGATGATGAAACCCTGGAACAGGCTGCCCAGAGACTTTCAAAATCCAACTGGATGCATTCCTGTGTAGCCTGCCCTAGGTGATCCCCCTTTAGCAAGGGGGCTGGACCTAATGTGGAGGGCACTTCCAACCCTTAACATTCTATGTTTCTGCCATTCTGTGTGGATTGCTCTCAAAGGCATCATGATGGAGATGTACAAGGAGCTCCTCTAAGCTACAGAGGCACAATGAGAGAATGTATCAAGAGGCTTGCTTGAAAACTTAACAGCTAATGTTCATCACTGTGCTGAATGAGCCATGAGGAGGATGGGAAAAGGCTTGCAAACAGAAGATGAGGTACTTTATATTTGAGCCACTGGTCAATAGGGACTCAACTATAATTCATAGCATATGCATTCAAAGGCCTTAAGTTTACTGCTGAGGCACCTGCAAGTTCAGGTAGTGGAGCATTGCCTGCGTGCATGACCTGTGTCCCTGGGAGAAAAAGGAGGGAGGGACATGGGGCTGCAGTGCCTGTGCTTCCCTACCCTCCCCATTAGCATTTTCCTGTGCAAAGTGTATTTCATGCCAAGAGGCAGAAGTAAGGCTGTGTATCACAGTATCACAGAATCACCAAGGTTGGAAGAGACCTCAAAGATCATCAAGTCCAACCTGTCACCCAACACCTCATGGCAAAACCATGGCACCAAGTGCCACGTCCAATCCCCTCTTGAACACCTCCAGGGACGGTGACTCCACCACCTCCCTGGGCAGCACATCCAATGGCTAACAACTCTCTCTGGGAAGAACTTTCTCCTCACCACGTGTCTAAACTTCCCCTGGAGCAGCTTGAGACTGTGTCCTCTCGTTCTGGTGCTGGTTCTGGTCCTTCCCTACCTTTCTCTTAGGGTATACACTCTCCAGAGCAGGTCTGTCATCTTCATAACTTTCTACTCATTGCTCAGCACGGTGCTCCCCAGCATGGACTGCAGCCTGCCGTTGCTGCCGTGATGACTGCAGCAGGGCTCACCATCACTGGCAGTGAATGGTTGTCCAGCCCCAAAAGTGAAGCTCTTCCTTCCTGTGCACAACATATGTAACAGGCAAGAGAGACACAGAAACCATTTCTCACGTGGCTGTGGACCTGGTGCTGCAATGGCCCTCTGCTCTCCACAGTGATGCCTCTTGTTTCCAAGAGGACCAACCCCTTTGCCTGGCTAGAATGCACTCATTGCTGTGCCTGTCTATTAACACATGAATTCATTCCTATTTCTGTGATCTCAGCTTTCCCAACCTGCTTTTCATCTCTGGTTGTTAACCCTCTACACGCTGTCAAATGTGACAGGAGCTCTCAGAGGAGCTGTCTGTGTTTATCTGCCAGTGCACTACTTAAGGCAGGGGATTTAATCTCGTATTATGATGAACCTTTCATCACAATATGAGAAAATAAAGCAACAATATTTCTGCTGCTTTATCACTGACAACAGCTTGCTGGCAAAAGGAGCTCCTTTGAATAACAAGCACTTTTCTGTCAAGTGGCTCTCATGAAATATGTCCTTGTCATTTTTCTGTGACCACTCAGCAGCAGATGCCAGACAGGTTAATTATTAGCATTTGTTTGTGCAGGAAAGATCATCAAAGTTGTCTGCAGTAGAGAGCACACACTCCTTGTTGTGAAAAAGCAGATGCTGCGTGAAAAGTGGTTGGGGAAGCAACCTGCTCACTGTGATGTGCTGCTTGTTGCCCCCACAGCAAACTCCTGGCCAAGCCAGCAGCCCCTGGCTTGGACAGCAGCACACTGTGTTGGGTTAGGAACTGGCTGGAGGGCTGAGCCCAGAGAGTGGTGGTGAATGGTGCCACAGCCAGCTGGCAGCCAGGCACTAGTGGTGTACCTCAAGCATCAGTGCTGGGTCCCATCCTGTTCAATATCTCTGTTGATGATCTGGATGAGGGCATTGAGTCCATCATCAGTAAATTTGTAGATGTCACCAAGCTGGGGGCAGGATTTAATCTGTTGGAGGGTAGGAGAGCTCTGCAGAGGGACCTTGCCAGGCTGGGCAGAGTCCAAAGGCACGAGACTTAACAAGTCAAAATGCCAGGTGCTGCACTTCAGACACAACAACCCCTTACTGCTGTTTGCAGAGTGCTGTATTTGCAGAGGCAGCTGCAAACAGAAAGGGACCTGGGGGTGCAAATTGACAGTCGGCTGAACATGAGCCAGCAGTGTGCCAAGGCAGCCAAGGAGGCCAACGGCATCCTGGCCTGCATCAGGAAGAGTGTGGCCAGTAGGAGCAGGGAGGTCATTGTGCCCCTGTACTCAGCACTGGTTAGGCCACACCTTGAGTCCTGTGTCCAGTTCTGGGCCCCTCAGTTTAGGAAAGATGTTGAGTTGCTGGAAGGTGTCCAGAGAAGGGCAACAAAGCTGGGGAGGGGTTTGGAGCACAGCCCTGTGAGGAGAGGCTGAGGGAGCTGGGCTTGCTTAGCCTGGAGAAGAGGAGGCTCAGGGGAGACCTTCTTGCTCTCTACAACTCCCTGAAGGGAGGTTGTAGCCAGGTGGGGGTTGGTCTCTTCTCCCAGGCAACCAGCACTAGAACAAGAGGACACAGTCTCAATCTGCACCAGGGGAGGTTTAGGCTGGAGGTGAGGAAGAAGTTCTACACAGAAAGAGAGTGATTGCCCATTGGAATGGGCTGCCCGGGGAGGCGGTGGAGTCGCCATCATTGGAGACTTGGTAGGGTGCTTGGTGCCATGGTTTAGTTGCTTAGATGGTGTCGGGTGATAGGTTGGATGCAGTGATCTTGAAGGTCTCTTCCAACCTGTTCTGTTCTGTTCTGTTCTGTTCTGTTCTGTTCTGTTCTGTTCTATTCTATTCTGTTCTATTCTATTCTATTCTATTTCATTCTATTCTATCCCATTCCATTCCATTCCATTCCATTCCATTCCATTCCATTCCATTCCATTCCGTTCCACCTTTAGGATAGGCTAGGATCACTTCTAGGAATCAAGAGAAAGTTTTAGTCACCTTGCCCTATTCTGTCCTTTCCCACTGTGGTGCAGTGGCTAAAGAGGGTGCTAATTTTTGACAGTCACTGAATTTTGTGATCTGACCTTTAAATCCAGGGCAAGACAGCTCATGGAGCCCACACAAGCACCAGCAGAACCTCAGGAAGAGAGGATGTCATCAGACAGCAAGATGAAAACTCTGAATGCAGTCCTAGCCTCCAAAGCTACTGAGCTGCCTTGACCTTTGATAAATGTTTAACCCAAAGGCAGCAGGGAATTTCCATTTTGTAAATGTTAACTTTCAGGTCAAAGGGAAGGGAGATGTGCATGGGTTAATCACACACACTATTCCACCTTAAGCTCCTCCTAGTCAAAAAAACCATGACTGAACTTTGAGTTGGATTGCCCCCAAACCCCCAGACTTTCATTCTGTTCATCTCCCAGGCAACCAGCACCAGAACAAGAGGACACAGTCTCAAGCTGCCCCAGGGGAGGTTTAGGCTGGAGGTGAGGAGAAAGCTCTTGCCAGAAAGAGGAATTGTCCATTGGGATGTGCTGCCCAGGGAGGTGGTGGAGTCACCATCCCTGGAGGTGTTCAAGAGGGGGTTGGACGTGGCACTTGGTGCCATGGTTTAGTAGTCATGAGGTGTTGGGTGACAGGTTGGACTTGATGATCTCTGAGGTCTTTTCCAACCTGGTTGATTCCATGATTCTAAGTCAGGGTGTGCTTTCATTTATGAGCTTGTCTTGCATTTGACATCTTTCTGAGAGGAGTTCCTGGTGGGATGCTCAGAAGAAATTTCCCTGTGCAGTTTCAGCAGGTATGGAACTAGGGTTCCTGTGCACTGCCAGGCACGAGTGGCATAACAAGCTGAATCTCAGTGATGTAATGCCAGAGGCAGGGAAAAGAAACCACATTTCTGTGCTTATTAGTATGTGCAGCAGTGGTTGGCAAAGCAGCTGAACTGCCAAAGCTAGATTTCACAGTCTCTTTGCTGCCACGGATCGTCTAAACCAGCTTCCTCACAAAATGCCAGGGGTCTTTCCCTCAAAGCTGTGTGAAAGCCTGTCTTTCAGAACGCTACTAATTCAACCCTGAGAAACCTCAAACGAGGACACATCTGCCTTTGTGCATTAACTGCTTCGGAAACCATCGCTCCCACTGTTAGAGAACTACAGGGACCTGTAGGCTGAACATGAGCCAGCAGTGTGCCCAGGGAGCCGAGAAGGCCAATGGCATCCTGGCCTGCAGCAGGAACAGTGTGGCCAGCAGGAGCAGGGAAGTCATTGCACCCCTGTGCTCAGCACTGGTTAGGCCACACCTTGAGTCCTGTGTCCAGTTCTGGGCCTCTCAATTTAAGAAGGACATTGAGACTCTTGAACGTGTCCAGGAAAGGGCAACGAGGCTGGGGAGAGGTCTGGAGCACAGCCCTGTGAGGAGAGGCTGAGGGAGCTGGGGTTGCTTAGCCTGGAGAAAAGGAGAGGTCTCAGGGGAGACCTTCTTGCTCTCTACAACTACCTGAAGGGAGGTTGTAGCCAGGTGAGGGTTGGTCTTTTCTCCCAGGTAACCAGCACCAGAACAAAAGGACACAGTCTCAAGCTGCACCAGGGGAGCTTTAGGCTGGAGGGGAGGAGAAAGTCCTTCCCAGGAAGAGTAATTGGCCATTGGAATGTGCTGCCCAGGGAGGTGGTGGAGTCACTGTCCCTGGAGGTGCTCAAAAAGGGATTGGACATTGCACTTGGAGCCATGGTTTAGCTAGTCCTGAGGTGTTGGGTGACAGGTTGGACTTGATGATCTCTGAGGTCTTTTTCCAGCCTTATTGATTCTATGATGCTAAAAGCTCTACCTCTGAACACTTTCTGGTAACTTGCCAGCCAGTGACAGGCTTATTAATAAAGATAATGGCTTTTTGTAAATAAAAGAAGGAAAAAGCAGAGCAGTGCACTAAGCCACAGACTTGCTCAACCCTATAAAGGAATCAGAGTAACCCACATCCACATAAAGAAAGTGAGACAGAGAGATGACTTTGAATGGGAAGAGCTGACTAGCAATAGAAATAGAAGAACCAGGATTTCCATCAGTTCAGTCTGTCACCTCCTTATCAACTGAGAAACAAGAATTCAAGCCCTGACCTTCACTATAGCTCAAGCAAAAATAAAATCATTGATGGCATGCTACACCACAGCACTTCATATCTCATTTGTGATGAGCAGAGCACACTCACAGAATCACAGAATCACCAAGGTTGGGAGAGACCTCAAAGATCATCAAGTCCAACCTGTCAGCACAGACCTCATGACTAGACCATGGCACCAAGTGCCACGTCCAATCCCCTCTTGAACACCTCCAGGGATGGTGACTCCACCACCTCCCTGGGCAGACCATTCCAATGGCTAACAACTCTCTCGGTGAAGATCTTTCTCCTCACCTCCAGCCTAAACTTCCCCTGATGCAGCTTGAGACTGTGTCCTCTTGTTCTGGTGCTGGTTGCTTGAGAGAAGAGACCAACCCCCTCCTGACTATAGCCCCCCTTCAGGGAGTTGTAGATAGCAAGAAGGTCTTCCCTGAGCCTCCTCCTCACAGGGCTGTGCTCCAAACCCCTCCCCAGCTTCGTTGCCCTTCTCTGGACACCTTCCAGCAACTCAACATCTTTCCTAAACTGAGGGGCCCAGAACTGGACACAGGACTCAAGGTGTGGCCTAACCAGTGCTGAGCACAGGGCACAATGACTTCCCTGCTCCTGCTGGCCACACTGTTCCTGATACAGGCCAGGATGCCATTGGCCTTCTTGGTCACCTGGGCACACTGCTGGCTCATGTTCAGCCTACCATCGACCAGTACCCCCACATCCCTTTCTGCCTGGCTGCTCTCCAGCCACTCTGTCCCCATCCTGTGGCACTGCATGGGGTTGCTGACCTGAGGAATCACAGCATGGTTTGGGTTGGAAGGGATCTTTCAATGCCATCTAGTCCAGTTTCCTTGCAGTAATCAGAGACATCATCTGCCCCGTGAGGAGAGGCTGAGGGAGCTGGGGTTGCTTAGCCTGGAGAAGAGGAGGCTCAGGGAAGACCTTATTGCTCTCTACAACTCCCTGAAGGGAAGTTGTAGCCAGGAGGGGGTTGGTCTCCTCTCTCTAGCAACCAGCACTAGAAGAAGGGGACACAGTCTCAAGCTGTGCCAGGGGAAGTTTAGGCTGGAGGTGAGGAGAAAGTTCTTCACAGAGAGTTGTTAGCCATTGGAATGTGCTGCCCAGGGAGGTGGTGGAGTCACCATCCCTGGAGGTGTTTAGGAAGAGTCTGGATGAGGCACTTGGTGCCATGGATTAGTTGCTTAGATGGTGTTGGACCATAGGTTGGACTTGATGACCTGGAAGGTCTTTTCCAACCTGGTTAATTCTATTCTGTTCTAGTCTATTCTACTCTGTTCCAAAAGTGCACCTGACCTTGAGAACATCATTTCAGCTCTCACTGTCAAAGGAGCAGAGGGACATTGGTGCTGTCACGAGCTGCATCGCTCAGACATGGGTTATCTGCTATGATTATTTCTGTGCCTTATTTTCCCTGGTCATAAACTAAGTGCAAACTAATAACCTATTTCATTCAGGCATCTGAAAACTTCCAGAGCTCATGTCTGCAAATGGTGCAAGACCTTGCTGGAAATGGCCTAAGGAAATGCAAAGTGTCCATGTTTTTAATGAGTTTGACTGGCTCACCTAGCTGTCATTTCTGTGCCTGATTAGTGGCAATATGCAGTTTTCCATTTATTTCCAAGCAGCTGCTAGAAAAGAGCTGCAGGCAGATGTAATCTTGAGACTGCAGCACCCTGCTCCCTGTCAATTTCACACCAGCATTTTACTTCCTTCTATCCCCATCTGTTATTAATCTGTATTTATATCTAACTCCAGCTCTCACTTAGCCTTTGTCAGAAGCTTAACCATGAGAGGTGACTGTGAGGAAGGAGGGGAAAGCAACTGCCATAAATGAGGCTTTTACCACTCCATGCAATTAGAATAGAACAGAATAGAATAGAACAGAACAGAACAGTCCAGGTTGGAAGAGACCTTCGAGATCATCAAGTCCACCCTATCACCCAACACCATCTAAGCAACTAAACCATGGCACCAAGTGCCTCATCCAGTCTCTTCTCAAACACCTCCAGGGATGGTGACTCCACCACCTCCCTGGGCAGCACATTCCAATGGCCAATCACACTCTGTGTAGAATTTCTTCCTCACCTCCAGCCTAAACCTCCCCTGGTGCAGCTTGAGACTGCATCCCCTTGTTCTGGTGCTCATTGCCTGGGAGAAGAGACCAACCCCCACCTGGCTACAACCTCCCTTCAGGGAGTTGTAGACAGCAAGAAGGTCTCCCCTGAGACCTCTCTTCTTCTCCAGGCTAAGCAACCCCAGCTCCCTCAGCCTCTCCTCACAGGGCTGTGCTCCACACCCCTCCCCAGCTTTGTTGCCCTTCTCTGGACACCTTCCAGCAACTCAACATCTTTCCTAAACTGAGGGGCCCAGAACTGGACACAGGACTCAAGGGGTGGCCTAACCAGTGCTGAGTACAGGGGCACAATGACCTCCCTGCTCCTGCTGGCCACACTGTTCCTGATGCAGGCCAGGATGCCATTGGCCCTCTTGGCCCCCTGGGCACACTGCAGGCTCATGTTCAGCCTACCATCAACCAGCACCCCCAGGTCCCTCTCTGCCTGGCCGCTCTCCAGCCACTCTGACCCCAGCCTGTAGCACTGCCTGGGGTTGCTGTGGCCAATGTGCAGAACCTGGCACTTGGATGTGTTCAATCTCCTGCCCTTGGCCTCTGCCCATCTGTCCAGCCTGTCGAGGTCCCTCTGCAAAGCCTCTCTGCCCTCCAGCAGATCAACTCCTGCCCCCAGCTTGGTGTCATCTGCAAATGTACTGATGATGGACTTCAGGGGGGCTGAGAAATCATGTAAAGCTTGGGCTTTTAGAACGAGCACAGCTTGCACAGTCCCTCAGACCAGGGCAAGTCCCCTTTATCTTTAGTACCAAATATGAAGAGGAACCATCCCTATCACAGAACTTGCCTTCTCATCAGGCTCAGTTCCTACTTTTTACAGAGGTTTGTGTAACTTTTGAGTTTCTACCCATTCTAATTCAGAGGATGTCCTTACATTTCACATTTTCTGAATATGCTAAGCCCTCAGGCTCAGTCAAACCATGTCTCATTTGTCCTCAATAAGCACTGCATAACAAACCACTTTCCCCATCAGCTTTCCTTGTATTGCCTTTTAATGCTCAGAAAAGGACTGCACTCATTTCTGAAAAGCTAAACAGGAATACTTGATTCACTTTGTCCCCTTCAAAGTAAACATTTCCATTTGAGAAGCAGAATTAACACCACCTGTTTTCTACCCAAGACCTTTTTATTCAGGCTTCAAATCTTTTCTTCACCTCTTGCCTATTTGTTTTTATCCCTTTTGAACAGGTCTGAAGAGTGTCCCCCGTGTGAGGCAACACCATTCATCTAATAAAGGCTTCCTATTATTTTCCAGACCATTCCTTACCACATCCTTACATGTTGCTCACTTGTTTTTTTCCACTTTACTGCAAATTGGAAGCCCACTTGGTGTCACCTTTCCTTCAGAGGTAAGATGAATGCAATTCATCTCAAAGAGTGCCCGGAGAGCCTCCAAACTGGAGATGCAAACGTCACACACATATTCACAGTGTATGAGGAAGCTTCCCATAGCAGAGGTGAGAGGCATTCAATTTATTGCACACTTCCCCCAAGTGTTCCCATCTATCCAGATGGCTTGCAAGCCTAAGGAACTCTCTAGGCTTCAGATTAGATTGTTCAGAAATCCTTTCCAGCAAAAGCAGCTTCGGCAGCCTGCTTGTCCGCAGTATCGCTGTCACTCTGCTAGGCATCAGCAGCCAGTCAGAATGGGAATGTCCTTAAAAAGTCATCTGCCACCTCTTCATTTGTCACTCATAATGAAGGTTCTTCAGTGTTCCTCCTCCAAACCTTTTCCTTTCAGAGAAGCCAGGAATCTAGGGACAGGAAAGAGAAGTCATCATGTCAGAATCGGTGTGAGCTCCCTCCAGTCCAAGACTGAGCACCACAGTACAAAGCCAACAGCAACAATGCCTCCCTCTTCCACTCCCACCCCAGCATCAGGACTAAAATGCTGACAGTTAAACAAGCTGCAAAGCTTGAGTATGGCTCATTTCTTACACAGAGCTCCTTCAGGCTTTTTGGGGAAGGTTACAATGAAAGCCTGAGGTTTTGGGGCAAATCCTAAACCAGTTAATTGCAGATCTCATATTCCTCATTTTCACCCAGATTCAAATGCAAACCAGAATTTCTCCACTTGTTTTTGCAACTCAACCAGTATTACCAAGCCCCATGAAAGAGCTCTTGAGACTTTATGCCTCCTAACCTGAGCCTGCAGCACCTCTCTGGGCGTTGAAATGATAGTTTAAGCAAATGCTGAAAGCTTCAAGATCGCAACACAGGGGAAGTCATTCTGCCCTGTACTCAGCACTGGTTAGGCCACACCTTGAGTCCTGTGTCCAGTTCTGGGGCCCCTCAGTTTAGGAAGGATGTTGAGTTGCTGGAACATGTCCAGAGTAGGGCAACAAAATTGGGGAGGGGTTTGGAGCACAGCCCTGTGAGGAGAGGCTGAGGGAGCTGGGGTTGCTTAGCCTGCAGAAGAGGAGGCTCAGGGGAGACCTTCTTGCTCTCTGCAACTCCCTGAAAGGAGGTTGTAGCCAGGTGGGGGTTGGTCTCTTCTCCCAGGCAACCAGCACCAGAACAAGAGGACACAGTCTTATGCTGTGCCAGGGGAAGTTTGGGCTCAAGGTAAGGAGAAAGTTCTTCCCAGCAAGAGAGATTGGCCATCGGAATGTGCTGCCCAGGGAAGTGGAGGAGTCACCATCACTGGAGGTGTTTAAGAAGAAACTAGATGGGGCACTTGGTGCCATGGTTTAGCTGATAAGATGGTGGTAGGTGACAGGTTGGACTTGAGGATCTCAAAGGTCTTTTCCAACCTGGTTAATTCTGTTCTATCCTAAAAAGCAGCAAGACACCATAGGTCAAAACTTATCTGCTTTACCTTTTTTTTGTATCAAAGTCCCTAATTAAAAGTAATGCTTCTTGATAAGAGATTTGATCACAGCCATAGCTACAAAAAAATTGGAACTTGACATTGTTTTTCATCCTGAAATGCCACAAGTGATCCAAGAGACCAATTGTAAGCAACCCACACACACAGTATTAAGATCTACACTAAGCACATAATTTCAACCAGTAACACTGAGAGGTTCTATTGAACTCTCCAGTTCCAGTTTGGACTTTGTCTTTTTAAATATGACTGTCCACTTCCTGAGCTTTATTTTAAGCTTTTGAGTTGTCAGTGAGGCAGAAGCAGCCAGTCATCAGCAGGCTGTGATCTTTGGCCCAGGGCCATAAGGAATATAAAGGTAATTGCTGCCTAGCCACTAAAAATGATTAAATAAGAAAGAGAAAAAAAAATCTTACATCATGCATCTAGCACTACCAGCACACAGGGAGATGTCTGCATTAAGCTCTACTCTTCTCCCAGGCAACCAGCACCAGAACAAGAGGACACAGTCTCAAGCTGTGTCAGGGGAAGTTTAGGCTGGAGGTGAGGAGAAAGTTCTTCACCGAGAGAGTTGTTTGCCATTGGAATGTGCTGCCCAGGGAGGTGGTGGAGTCACCATCCCTGGAGGTGTTCAAGAGGGGATTGGATGTGGCACTTGGTGCCATGGTTTAGTAGTCATGAGGTGTTGGGTGACAGGAGGGACTAGATGATCATCAAGGTCTTTTCCAACCTTATTGATTCTATGATTCTATGATTCCACCCCCATGAAAGGGAGACTTCCTTTCACTAGAATATGGGGAGGAGGGGAGAGGGAAAAAAAGGCATCATGCAGAACTGAAAGAGGGAAAAATAGATTTCTTTATAAAAGGCATAAAAACATGCTTGAAGGAAGCAAGCAGCTTGTGACTATTCTTTCCCCTGCTCTCCCTAAGGGACTTTCAGCAAGGCTACATCTACTGAAACACTGGATTGCATTTCAGTGGTGCCACAGCCAGCAATTTGCAAGCACCTCACTGATGTGGTAAGTGGAACCTCACTACTCCCTGCATGAGACTGCATATGGGAAGGTGTGGGACACAAAAAGTTGAAGTGGCCTGCCCAAGCCACAAGAGTCAGTCTTCACCAACTGTCCTGGAAGCAGTCCATTCATTCCTTAACAGCTGGGTTAAAAGCTGGTATCATGCTGCCATTTTCCTTGTGGCTTCACACCTTGAGTCCTGTGTCCAGTCCTGGGCCCCTCAGTTTAGGAAGGATGTTGACTTGCTGGAGCGTGTCCAGAGAAGGGCAACGAAGTTGGTGAGGGGTTTGGAGCACAGCCCTGTGAGGAGAAGCTGAGGGAGCTGGGGTTGCTTAGCCTGGAGAGGAGGAGACTCAGGGGTGACCTTATTGCTCTCTACAACTACCTGAAGGGAGGTTGTAGACAGGCAGAGGTTGGTCTCTTCTCCCAGGCAACCAGCACCAGAACAAGAGGACACAGTCTCAAGCTGTGCCAGGGGAGGTTTAGGCTGGATGTTAGGAAGAAGTTCTACACAGAGAGAGTGATTGCCCATTGGAATGGGCTGTTTGTGGAGATGGTGGAGTCACCATCATTGGAGGTGTTCAGGAGGAGACTTGCTGGGGTGCTTGGTGCCATGGTTTAGTTGTTTGGGTGGGTTGGATTGGTTGATAGGTTGGACATGATGATCTTGAAGGTCTCTTCCAACCTGGTGTATTGTATTGTATTCTATAAACCTTTGCTGGTGCTCTGAAAACTACCTATACAGAAGATAAAATGCTGGTTCCAGCTGTGCCAAAAAAAGCCTTTTCATTGACTTTCAAGGCAGCATCTTGGCCTAAGTCTGCAAGCCAGCAGCCTGAAGCTGACAGATTTGAAGTGAGATCTTATTTGCCCATTTACCTCACTCTTGCAACTTCTACTCTGTTAGCATACTTCATTATTTCACTGCCAATCACAAACACACTTCAGCTGACAGAAGTCAGCCATTTTTTTTATGCCTCTCCAAAACAGCTGGGCTCCCACAGATTTCAAGGCTCAATTACCAGCAGAGATTATCATTCAGATCACATGAAGCCCACGTCTGCAGAGGACTCTGTCAGCAGTTCACATTACACAGGGAGAAACAAAAGAAGAAGAAAATGACAAACCTGATTGCCATCTCTTAAGAAGTATCTCTTCTCTATAACCTGGGAAAAACAGAGAATGATCTCAGCAGGCACAGCATATGCATAACCTCATCTTCCAGTCAACACTTCATATGTGAGTGCTGAAACTCATGGCTAACTGGGACAAGGTCTGAACCCACGTTCCCTGCTCCAGGCCTATTGCTTTATTGCACATAGAAGGAGCTGCCCCCTCCAGCTGTTCTTATTAAACCTGTGTTACCCTCAGCTTTCTGCACACCAAATTTATTCATCCCTCACTATTAATGGAGGTGATGGTTTGCATTTCTCCTTACTGCATCAGTTATTCCCATCCCTCTCTGCAGCTGCAGCAGTTCTGAGCACCAGATGAAGCTCATTCTGCAGGTGCATTAGAGCTCCAGTGGTTCTGAGCAGGCCTTAGACACAGGCAATGCTTGAGAAGAGGTAGCTTGACTTGCTTGCTGTGCTGAAGGATACCTACAGAGGCAGAACTGTCAGCCTAAGAATCAAAAAGTGGTTTGTATCACCTTACTGCTGTCTGCAACTCCCTGAAGGGAGGTTGTAGCCAGGTGGGGGTTGGCCTCTTCTCCCAGGCAATCAGCACCAGAACAAGAGGACACAGTCTCAAGCTGCACCAGGGGAGGTTTAGGCTGGAGGTGAGGAAGAAATTCTTCACAGAGAGATTGGCCATTGGAATGTGCTGCCCAGGGAGGTGGTGGAGTCACCATCACTGGAGGTGTTTAGGAAGATCCTGGCTGAGGCACTTGGTGCCATGGTTTAGTTGATTCGATGGTGTTGGGTGATTGGTTAGAACAGAATAGAATTAACCAGGTTGGAAAAGACCTTTGAGATCCAACCATCACCCAACACCATCTAATCAACTAAACCATGGCACCAAGCACCCCATCTAGTCCCTTCCTAAACACCTCCAGGGATGGTGACTCCACCACCTCCCTGGGCAGCACACTCCAATGGCTAATCTCTCTTTCTATGAAGAACTTCTTCCTAACATCCAGCCTAAACCTCCCCTGGTGCAGCTTGAGACTGTGTTGGACTTGATGATCTTGAAGGTCTTTTCCAACCTGGTTAATTCTGTATTCTGTATTCTACCCTGTACAATCTACACCCTCCTCCAATGAAAATCCAGGCCAAACCTCCACTAAAGTGTGATCTGTTACAGGAGGTGATCTGCTGCACTATCTTTGTTCAGGAATGCTTAAATCAGAGCATTCCTCCTGTTATTTTCAGAGTAGAACCTGATGCTTGGTTGAAGGAAGGGAGAGTAATATCCCAAATGTCTTAATTCCTAAATGCTTTAACTGGGATGAAGAGAGCTAACCACAGGCTTGTAACTCCACACATTGCTGCCTTAGCACACTGCAAGCCTACAAAAGGGCTCCAAAAGCACACACAGAGTGTCTTTGCACATTTGTCAGTTCTTTGTCATTGCTCTCTGCAGATCAAGAATCAAATCTTGAAGCAGATCAGCTGTTTTCTGGGGGTGTCCAAAAGCAGACCAATCTTTGGCCTCTCCACAACTGGCTTGGATCAACTCAAAAAGTAGAATGTGAAAGGAGCAGCTAGCTGTTTGATGTTCAACTCACAGACAGGACTCAATATATAGAACAATAAAACTTAATTGTCTTGACCTACCTTATCAAAAAACCTGCTTAGTTTGACAGCATTGGATGACCCTGCAGCGAGGTAACGAGGATTGGTGCAATCCTAGAACACAGCAAACAAACCAAACACAAGAAAATCAATGCAAGGAAGGCAACACACTCACCAGACACAGCTAGAGAAAAGAGATCTGCTGATTTCTGCTCCACAGCCTTTTTTAGACAAAAGGCCAACTTCTGTTTGGTGATCACCTGAAGAATTCCAAATAGCCTGTGTCCTCCAACTCTTTCTGTGTTCTAGTTTGTACCCACTGCCTCTTGCCCTATCACTGAACACCACTGAAAAGAGCTCAGCCCCCACTGAAAACTGCCAACCATCAGCTCTAAGCTTTGGTAACCTTATACAACATCCCCTACATACCTCCCTGCAGTGAAACAAAGACAATTTGTCTCATCAAGTAAGGGAGACAGCCATTCAAAATGTGTATGAGTCCAACATGAGCCTGCAGTGTGCCCAGGTGGCCAAGAAGGCCAATGGCATCCTGGCCTGCATCAGGAATAGTGTGGCCAGCAGGAGCATGGAAGTCATTGTGCCCCTGTACTCAGCACTGGTTAGGCCACACCTTGAGTCCTGTGTCCAGATCTGGGCCCCTCAGTTTAAGAAGGACATTGAGACTCTTGAACATGTCCAGAGAAGGGCAATGAGGCTGGGGAGAGGCCTTGAGCACAGCCCTGTGAAGAGAGGCTGAGGGAGCTGGGGTTGTTTAGCCTGGAGAAGAGGAGGCTCAGGGGAGACCTTATTGCTGTCTACAACTGCCTGAAGGGAGGTTGTAGCCAGGTGGGGGTTGGTCTCTTCTCCCAGGCAAGCAGCACCAGAACAAGAGGACACAGTCTCAAGCTGCACCAGGGGAGGCTTAGGCTGGATGTTAGGAAGAAGTTCTTCATAGAAAGAGAGATTGGCCATTGGAATGTGCTGCCCAGGGAGGTGGTGGAGTCACCATCCCTGGAGGTGTTTAGGAAGAGCCTGGCTGAGGCACTTGGTGCCATGGTTTAGTTGATTAGATGGTGTTAGGTGATAGGTTGGACCCGATGATCTCTGAGGTCTTTTCCAACCTGAGTGATTCTATGATTAGTGAGACAATCTCTAAACCCTAAATTTTGGCATATCTTCATTTAGAAAAACCAGGACTTGCCCCCATGTGAAAAAAAACCCAAGCAGTTATGAGAAGGATACTCACCAAATTAATCTCTTCAGCATTGAAATCCTCAGCCAAGAAAGCCGTTCTGGTCAAAACTTCATTCCGCTTAGCTTCTGGGATCTGGTCCAGCTTAGTCCCTATCACCAGCAGGGGAATCTGGTTGTCTGCAAACTGCTCACGGTCATAGTCACTGATGAGGGAAACAAGCACAATGCTGAATGAGGCAATGGTCCTGCTAAGTGGGCACAGGGGCACCAGCACGATCCCTGTCCCTCCTGGCCTGCATTAGGAATAGTGTGGCCAGCAGGAGCAGGGAGGTCATTGTGCCCCTGTACCCTGAATTGGTTAGCCCACACCTGGAGTCCTGTGCCCAGTTCTGGGCCCCTCAGCTTAAGAAGGACATCGAGACACTTGAATGTGTCCAGAGAAGGGCAACAAGGCTGGGGAGAGGCCTTGAGCACAGCCTTGTGAGGAGAGGCTGAGGGAGCTGGGGTTGCTTAGCCTGGAGAAGAGGAGGCTCAGGGGCGACCTCATTGCTCTCTACAACTCCCTGAAGGGTGGTTGTAGCCAGGAAGGGGTTGGCCTCTTCTCTCTAGCAACCAGCACCAGAACAAGGGGACACAGTCTCAAGTTGCACCAGGGGAAGTTTAGGCTGGAGGTGAGGAGAAAGTTCTTCACAGAGAGAGTTGATAGCCATTGGAATGTGCTGCCCAGGGAGGTGGTGGAGTCACCGTCCCTGGAGGTGTGTTCAAGAGAGGATTGGATGTGGCACTTGGTGCCATGGTCTAGTCATGAGGTCTGGGGTGACAGGTTGGACTTGGTGATCTTTGAGGTCTCTTCCAACCTTGGTGATACTGTGATGCTCTCAGATAACAGTCCATTATTTACTAAGGGTCGTTAGTTATCTTGAGTGAGAACGTGCTGTACCTGTACATTAAGGAAGGGCTTCTGCTTCTATGTCACAGCTCAGGAATGGAAAGAAAAGGGAAAAGAAACCACCTGAGCTGGATTTCTTCTCAGCACAGCTGAATCACAGAAGAAATGCCAATACAAGCAGGAGAGAAACAGAAATTCCAGCGTTGTGCCAAGTAAGGGTGAAACACTACCCGTGTGCAGTTTGCTTGCCAGACAGCACTTTGAACTGATTGGCAGGATGTGAATAGCTCAGGTGCCATTGGGCCCTGCAGTCTGCAAACAGGGAATTTATAGGGGAAGATTTTGAGAGCCCACATGCTCATATGCTCCTTGCTCTCTTCTCTCTCTCTCTCATCTTCTCCCTGCCCCATTCATTAATGGGATTCAAGGTGGCAACAAGCACCTGCTTGCTCCTGTCTTCAGGGCAATTTTCTGCACTAGATCGAAGAGGGCTGGAGGTGAGGAGAAAGTTCTTCCCAGAAAAAGTAATTGGCCATTGGAATGTGCTGCCCAGGGAGGTGGTGGAGTTACCATCCCTGGAGGTGTTCAAGAGGGGATTGGACGTGGCACTTGGTGCCATGGTTTTGCCATGAGGTCTGTGGTGAGAGGTTGGACTTGATGATCTTTGAGGTCTCTTCCAACCTTGGTGATTCTGTGATACTGTGATCTAATTTCAAGTACCCTTAGGTATGGACAAAATCTGCCAAAACACCTTGGAATTATTGGACCTTAATTGTTTCTCAGTAGTCACAGTATTCAGAGTATTCACATTGTTTTTCACTCACCCATTTGTCACCAGAACTCCTGTTGGAGCAACGTCTCTGTTGAGTGCCTCCAAAGACCAGCGGTACAAATTCTGGGATGATTTCTTGTTGGTTAAATCATGCACTAAAATGATCCCTAAAATGAAAGAGAAGGCAGCAAGATGCTATGTAATGACTTAAACAACATCTGCAGGTTCCTACACGTCTGGGAATGAAGAAAGGGATGCACAGCCAGTTCAGCTACAGTGAATGAGTAAAGCTGAAAATACCAGGATGCAACAGTTTTAATGCTGCTTATCAGGAATTGGGTAAAAGCCAAGAGAAAAATCTCAGGAAAGAACAGAGTCAACTCAGGGTTTAATCTGCTTAAGAGGCTTGCAGCACTGGTTAGGCCACACCTTGAGTACTGTGTCCAGTTCTCAATTTAAGAAGGACATCGAGACACTTGGACGTGTCCAGAAAAGGGCAACGAGGCTGGGGAGAGATCTGGAGCACAGCCCTGTGAGGAGAGGCTGAGGGAGCTGGGGTTGCTTAGCCTGAAGAAGAGGAGGCTCAGGGGAGACCTTCTTGCTGTCTACAACTACCTGAAGGGAGGCTGTAGCCAGGAGGGGGTTGGTCTCTTCTCCCAGGCAACTAGCACCAGAACAAGAGGACACAGTCTCAAGCTGTGCCGGGGAAGTTTAGGCTGGAGGTGCGGAGAAAGTTCTTCCCAGAAAGAGTAATTTGCCATTGGAATGTGCTGCCCAGGGAGGTGGTGGAGTCACCATCCCTGGAGGTGTTGAAGAAAGGACTGGACATGCCACTTGAAGCCATAGTTTAGTTAGCCATGAGGTGCTGGGTGACAGGTTGGACTTGATGATCTCTGAGGTCTTTTCCAACCTCATTGATTCTATGACTCATTGCCTGATTCTCCTACATCTAGTCCTACTGCTACTGGAACTGTATTGCTGCAGCAGAGAATTCATCCTGTCTCTGTTTTACCTGGTTAGTAAACATAATTGTCTTTTTGTCATACCATCCAAAAAGTCTGAGGGCTGCTTCTTTGTTTGAATGAGCTTAAGAGAATGCCTTTCTGAGTGTTCAAGAACTAATGCTCCATACCTGGGGAGATATCTGAAAGGAGAAACAGATTCTGACAAACTTTCTCAGTCAACCAAATGGCTGCTAGAAGCATGAATCAGTAAGGTTTTATGTATTTAAGATTAAGCTTCCAGCACTTTTCATTACCATGATCCTTCAATAGGTATATTCTGAGACAAAACCAGCCAGCCAAACTTCCTAGCTGTGCCACTGAAAGAAACCCACTTCTGGTAACAACAGTTCCTAACTCAATCACCAACTCCTGCTAGCAAATTTCTTCTACTTATTCACACCTTCTGCAACCTGTGGAATACTCCTCCTTCCTCCAGGTGTCAAACCACTCAAGGACAAAATGGAATGACACCCTTTCTTTGCATCAGGACTCGTTCTCAACACACTTCACAATCTATAGATGGAAGAAGCTTATCAGCTTAATCTTTTACCTTAACTCCCAAAGGTGCCACACACTACAAACAAGCCACATTTTCCACTCCCACACACAATTGTGCACACTCTCCTATGAGAGTTCCCAACATATCACCACCAAAACCCTATTTCAAAGCATTTATCTCAGTAACAGCATGAAAAGGCAACTCAACTGCGTGTCCACCCCCAGCATAGGGGAAAAATAAACCCTGATACAACATAACTTGGCCCACAGGAACAGATTCAGAGGCACTGCTACATAATCTTAGAGAAACACTCTCCACCTCCAGCCACTCTTCACAGAATAGTAGGGGTTGGAAGGGACCTCTGAAGATCATCTATTTCAATTCCCTCGCTACAATCAGGGCCACCTGAAGTAAATCACAAAGGAACACATCCAGGTCCATTTTGGGTGCTTCCAAACTCCTCAACCTCTCTGGGCAGCCTGTTCCAGTACTCTGCCACTCTCAAAGGGAAGAATTTCTTCCTGATCTTTATGTGGAGCCTCCCCTTCCACAGTTATGCTTTTGACTGGTCAGCCCCCTTATCTGCCTCACTGCAAACCTACACAGTTAGTTCCAGCAGTAGAAAAAAAAGACTGTGACAGGATCAAAAGAGAGCAGGCAGGACCAATGACTGAGTCCAATTACTGCCTCCAGTTCTGGAGCCCCTATTCCAAGAGGGATCTGGAGGTGCTGGAAGGTGTCCAAAGAAGGGCCATGAGGATGATCAGAGGGCTGGAGCTCCTCTCCTATGAGGACAGACTGAAGGAGTTGGGGCTGTTCAGTCTGGAGAAGAGAAGGCTCCGAGGTGACCTCATTGTGGCCTTCCAGTATCTGAAGGGGGCCTACAAGAAGGCTGGGGAGGGACTTTTCAGGCTATCAGGTAGTGATAGGACTAGGGGGGGAATGGAATGAAGCTGGAGGTGGGGAGATTCAGGCTGGAGGTGAGGAGGAAGTTCTTCACCGTGAGGGTGGTGAGGCCCTGGAATGGGTTGTCCAGGGAGGTGGTTGAGGCCCTGTCTCTGGAGGTGTTTAAGCCCAGGCTGGATGAGGCTCTGGCCAGCCTGCTCTAGTGTGGGGTGTCCCTGCCCATGGCAGGGGGGTTGGATCTAGCTGATCCTTGTGGTCCCTTCCAACCCTGACTGATTCTATGATACTATGAATGACTACTAAAGGCAATGATCCTCCCCCATTAAGGTCTGCAAGCCACAGTCTTACCATCCAGTCACTGTTCTAGACTATCACAGTCCACACACCAGATGCAGGGTCACCAAAGCAGGACTGTGGTCAAACCCCAAGTAAACCATACCTAACCTTGTCAAAAACTGCCTCTCCCTGACAGCCTTTGCAGATGCTGCCACAACCAAACATTAAATGTCCTTTGATCTCAGGTTTTCAGACCACTTGCAAGCCCAGGATGCAGAAGCAGTCAGGCAGAAGGAACACATTCATATTCTCTTTTTAAATCAGGTCAAACAGAGGCAATTTGTGAGACATGATCTAATGAAGGAATTAATGTAATGAAAGAAACCAGAGCCAAGGCTAACTACTAAAGTCAACAGGTTTCATATGTGAGCTGCCTAATATCTTTTGAGCACTGGAGATAAATAATTCTATTCTAGTAACATAATCAATTATAATTCAGACACATAAATTCAGTACTTCGTCTCCTAATGTGCTGTTATAGGATATTTCCAAGTCTGACCTACACTCACTGGCATACTGTGTACTTGGTGTCAAAAAGAAACCCATCTTTTCACATACCAAACAGACTTGCTTTGAAAGCACAACCCAACTGAAACCTTATTTACAGAGGTAAACATAAGCTAGAGGTGGTGGAGTCACCATCATTGGAGGTGTTCAGGAGGAGACTTGATAGGGTGCTTGGTTGCATGGTTTAGTTGATTAGATGGTGTTGGGTGATAGGTTGGACTTGATGATCTCGAAGGTCTTTTTC
>CM037635.1:13777412-13808901 GCA_015227895.2 Colaptes auratus | reverse complement strand
AAAAGACCTCAGAGATCATCATTTAGGCTGGAGGTGAGGAGACAGTTCTTCCCAGAAAGAGGAATTGCTCATTGGAATGTGCTGCCCAGGGAGGTGGTGGAGTCACCATCCCTGGAAGTGTTCAAAGGGGATTGGAGGTGGCACTTGGTGCCATGGTTTAGTTAGTCATGCGGTGATGACCTTGACAGGCTGGACAGATGGGCAGAGTCTAGCAGGATGGCATTCAACAGCCAGCCAGGTGCTGGCTGCTGCACTTTGGCCACAACAACCTCATCCAGGGCTACAGGCTGGGGTCAGAGTGGCTGGAGAGCTGCCAGGCAGAAAGGGACCTGGGGGTACTGGTTGCCAGCTGGCTGAACATGAGCCTGCAGTGTGCCCAGGTGGCCAAGAAGGCCAATGGCATCCTGGCCTTGATCAGGAATAGTGTGGCCAGCAAGGTGCAGGGAAGTCATTGTGCCCTGTACTCAGCACTGGTTAGGCCACACCTTGAGTCCTGTGTCCAGTTCTGGGCCCCTCAGTTTAAGAAGGATATTGAGACACTTGAACGTGTCCAGAGAAGGGCAACAAGGCTGGGGAGGGGTTTGGAGCACAGCCCTGTGAGGAGAGGCTGAGGGAGCTGGGGTTGCTTAGCCTGGAGAAGAGGAGGCTCAGGGGAGACCTTCATTGCTGTCTACAACTACCTGAAGGGAGGTTGTAGCCAGGTGGGGATTGGTCTCTTCTCCCAGTCAACCAGCACCAGAACAAGAGGACAGTCTCAAGCTGCAGCAGGGGAGGTTTAGGCTGCATGTTAGGAAGAAGTTCTTCATAGAAAGAGAGATTGGCCATTGGAATGTGCTGCCCAGGGAGGTGGTGGAGTCACCATCCCTGGAGGTGTTCAAGAGGGGATTGGACATGGCACTTGGTGCCATGGATTAGTTAGTCATGAGGTGTTGGGTGACAGGTTGGACTTGATGATCTCTGAGGGCTTTTCCAACCTTATTGATTCCATGATTCTATGATTCCTGTGGCAAGCTGGGCAGATCTTCATTTACCTCTTTGTAGGAGGCCAGTCATTTTCTTAATCTTTGGCAGAGCATGAATTAGCTCCACAGGTTTCAAAATAAATCTGCTTTACCTGAGCTCGTCTCTGTGGTTTCCTGAACCAGGTAGATTTCAATGCCCTCTCCCATCTTCTTGTGTCAGAATTGCTTGATTTTGTATGACAAAGCTCTTCACAGAGTTATTTTCTGTGGTCATGCTGTCTAGCACCATGGGTTGTCTGTTGTGAAGCTGAAGCTCTTAAGTGCAGCTGAGTGAAAAAGTGCCTGATTTCAAACACAGCACAAAAAGAGTTAGCCCCATTATGCAAGGCCTTTTCTTAATGGTCTGGGCAGGACTGAAATGAAAATTTCAAGTCTCTTCCACATTGCACAGTGTGGTTTCTGTGGGCCATACCTCAGCTATGTCA
This sequence comes from Colaptes auratus, assembly GCA_015227895.2. NCBI lineage: Eukaryota > Metazoa > Chordata > Aves > Piciformes > Picidae > Colaptes > Colaptes auratus. The sequence goes on along the minus strand of CM037635.1, from coordinate 13,807,454 downwards.
GGGATTATTTATGTCACCTTTAAAGGCAAACCACTCATTAAGGGATTTCCATCAGGAAAAAACAACCAAATGTAGCCTCATCTAGGCAACTGAGCTGCTACAGACCCTGGCTGCAAGGTGGCTATGTGAAGTCTAGACATAGGTGAAGAAAAAACAGGTCTTAGATCTAGAAGAGAGAGATTAAAGAGTGTGCTGACTTCATCTGCTCTGTGGTGCCTGTAAAGCAGCTTGCACGCTCGGCCTTTGGCTGATGCCTGGAACGTGGTGTTGCATTCTGTACTTTGGAACAGTGCTGCCAAACAGTAAGATCACAGAATGGTAGGGGTTGAAAGGGACCTCCAGAGGTCATCTAGTACAACCCCCCTGCTAAAGCAGTTTCACTTAGATCAGGTTCCTGAAGGGAGGTTGTAGCCAGGTGGGGGTTGGTCTCTTCTCCCAGGCAACCAGCACCAGAACAAGAGGACACAGTCTCACGCTGCACCAGGGAAGATTTAGGCTGGATGTTAGGAAGAAGTTCTTCCCAGAAAGAGTAATTAGCCATTGGAATGTGCTGCCCAGGGAAGTGATGGAGTCACCATCACTGGAGGTGTTTAGAGGAGGTTGCACAGGAAGATGTCCAGGTGGCTTTTGAAAGTCTCCAGAGAAGGAGACTCCACAACCTTTCTGGGCAGCCTGGTCCCATGCTCTGTCACCCTCACAGGAAAGCAGTTTCTCCTTAAGTTGAAGTGAGACTTCCTGTGTTCTAGTTTGTACCTGTTGTCCCTTGTCCTTTCCCTGGGCACTGCTGAAAAGAGCCCAGCCCCATCCTCTTGACCACCTTTTAAGTATTGATAATCATGGATAAGGTCCCCTCTCAGTCTTATTTTTTCCAGGCTAAAGAGCCCCAGATCTCTCAGCCTCTCTCCTCTAAAGAGAGATGCTCCAGTCCCCTCATCATCTTAGTGGCCCTACACTGAACTTTTCTCCAGTAGTTCCCTGTTCCTCTTGAGCTGGGGAGCCCAGAACTGGCCACAGTACTCTAGGTGCAGCCTCACCAGGGATGAGTAGAGAGGGAGAAGATGTATTCTTGCTCCAAGGAATATTCCCCCTGGTCTTGTAGTCTTGAGGGGCTGCTGGGAGGCTGAGGGAGCTGGGGTTGCTTAGCCTGGAGAAGAGGAGAGTCAGGGGTGACCTTATTGCTCTCTACAACTACCTGAAGGGAGGCTGTAGACAGGCAGAGGTTGGTCTCTTCTCCCAGGCAACCAGCACCAGAACAAGAGGACACAGTCTCAGGCTGCACCAGGGGAGGTTTAGGCTGGAGGTGAGGAAGAAGTTCTATACAGAGAGAGTGATTGCCCATTGGAATGGGCTGCCTGGGGAGGTGGTGGAGTCACCATCACTGGAGGTGTTCAGGAGGAGACTTGATGGGGTGCTTGGTGCCATGGTTTAGTTGTTTAGGTGGGTTGGATTGGTTGATAGGTTGGACACGGTGATCTTGAAGGTCTCTTCCAACCTATTCTATTCTATTCTATTCTATTCTATTCTATTCTATTCTATTCTATCCCATTCCATTCCATTCCATTCCATTCCATTCCATGCTATTCTATGCTATTCTATCCCATTCCATTCCATTCCATTCCATTCCATTCCATTCCATTCCATTCCATTCCATTCCATTCCATTCCATTCCATTCCATTCTATGCTATCCTATTCTATTCCATTCCATTCCATGCTATTCCATTCCATTCCATTCCATTCCATTCCATTCCATTCCATTCCATTCTATTCTATTCTAAAACCGTCAAGGTGCAGTTCCACAAATAAGGGAGAAAATGGAGTCACGTTTGCACAGCTCAGGGGGGGTCCAAAAGCAGACAGAAACTGTCCATATGTCTTCAAGTAATGAGTACTGTAGGTGTCTCTTGGAGTTGTTACTTTCATTCCTGAGGCGCTCCTGACGTCACGGGGCAAGTGTTTTGCTGCTCAGCGGTGGCGCGTAGGAACGGCAGTCCCATCCCAGGCACACTTAGGGGGGGCTCTGTGCAAAGGTGTCATTAGGCAGCTCCTGGCACCAGCCAGTGTTGCGCTGTCACAGCGCAGCGGAGGGGGAGAGCTGCATTGTGTATCTCGGGAGGCAAGTGGATTACATAAAATCGTCAGGGAAACGCTGGTTAGAGACTTCTATTGTGTGGGAAGCAGAGCGGTGCTTTGCACAGAACACACGCCTGCCTGGGAGAGCTGCAAGGTACCAGCACTTGAAATAACGTGCTGGGAAGAAGGTCTCTGTGTGGTTTCGTGGGTTATGTAAGCAATACATGTGCATGAGCCTCCTGCCCCGAGATTCAAGGCTGCTGTGGAGCTTTGCTGGTGGAGCTGGCTGCACCACAGAACCTGCCAGCATCCATGCTAAAAGGTTCTTTCCTAAAAGACCCCTGCAAGCTCCCTGCTGGGAGGCTGTGAGTCGCCCTCAATCCAAACTGGAGCTGAGCACACCAATATGAGGAGAGGCTGAGAGGGGGGCTGGGGTTGCTTAGCCTGCAGAAGAGGAGGCTCAGGGGAGACCTTATTGCTCTCTACAACTACCTGAAGGGAGGTTGTAGCCAGGTGGGGGTTGGTCTCTTCTCCCAGGCAACCAGCACCAGAACAAGAGGACACAGTCTCAAGCTGCACCAGGGGAGGTTTAGGCTGGAGATGAGGAAGAAGTTCTTCCCAGAAAGAGAGATTGGCCATTGGAATGTGCTGCAAGGGAGGTGGTGGAGTCACCATCCCTGGAGGTGTTTAGGAAGAGACTGGATGGGGTGCTTGGTGTCATGGTTTAGTTGATCAGATGGTGTTGGGTGATAGGTTGGACTCGATGATTTCAATGGTCTCTTCCAACCTGGTCCTATTCTATCTATCTATTCTATTCTATTCTATTCTATTCTATTCTATTCTATTCTACTCTACTCTACTCTACTCTACTTCTATTCTATTCTATTCTATTCTATTCTATTCTATTCTATTCTATTCTATTCTATTCTATTCTATTCCATTCCATTCCATTCCATTCCACTCCATTCCAATGCTTTATCTGGAGAAGAGAGATGGTCACCTACACACATATTTTCCCCTCACTGCTTACTACTAAATATCCATCAGGATTAGTCCATCAGCAGTGGTAAAGTCCTTGCTGAATTACAGAAGATGACACATTATGCAGGTCTTCTCCAGCTGCAGCCTTATTTTAAGTTTCCTAGCTGGAGGAAATGTTGTTGGGTAGATAGCAGTGACTGAACTGTGCTCGCTGACAGCTTCTGGCAGCTCAGCTGGCAGCAGAGCAGAGACACTGTGTGAGTATCCTGGATGGATTTGCTCTGGACAAGGGGAAAAGTCCAAGCAGGGCTGTTAGCTGTGATGACTGAAATTATGTGGCTGAGGATGGGTGCAGTCTGCAGCAGATCTGTTTCTCTGAGAAGATTAAATACAGTTTTGAGGCAGGGAAACAGTCATGTTTGGCTCTTGGCACCCAGAGAGCAGTGAGCTTCCCTTCAGCTGCTTTTTCTCATCAGTGCATGTGTAGCAGCACAGACCAGAGAGTATTTTAGGCTCGTTGCCATTACTGTGCAGAAAATACTCCACCTGATGTCCTCTTTCCATCAGATCCAAGCAGGAATGTTTCTTTTCTCCATCAGTCTCCTGAGCTGGAAAGGAGCCTGGAGGAAAATGTGCTGGCTGCAAGTCAGAGAAAAAGGAGGGCTAGGCTTTGACTACAGTACCCTTCACAGAATCACAGAGTGGTAGGGGTTGGAAGGGACCTCTGAAGACCATCTAGTCCAACCCCACTGCCAGAGCAGGATCACCTAGAGTAAATCACACAGGAACACATCTTGAGAGAGAGAGGCTCCACAACCTCTCTGGACAGCCTCTGCCACCCTCAAAATGAAACAAAATTTTCTGCTGTTTACATGGAGCCTCCTGTGTTCCACTTTGCATCCATTGCCCCTTGCCCTGTTTCTGCACACCACTGAGAACAGTCTGGCTTCATCCTCCTGACACTCACCCCTTAGATATTGATGAGATCCCTCCTCAGTCTCCTCTCCTGCAGGCTAAACAGCCCCAGCTCTCTCTCATAAGAGAGGTGCTTCAGTCACCTCATCATCTTAGTGGCTTTGTGCTGGATTCTCTCCAGTAGTTCTTTCTTCTTCCTGAACTGGGAAGCCCAGAACTGGATGCAGTATTCCAGACAAGGTCTTACCAGGACAAAGAGGGTGAGTCATTTTTCTTTCTCTAGCTTTTCCACAATGAACATAGTTCTGCCTTGCTGCCTCCCACAAACCATCATCACAAAAGCCCTTTGGCCAGCCCTAGTCCCCTGGTTTGAAGATGCCCTCTCATCTTTTATTCTCTTCTGCCTGGACTCCTCACTTCTTCCAAGGCTGTGTCTGAGGATAGTACAGATCTCCTGTGTAGCACAGGAGCTGTGCCTTGCCACTGGCATTGTCACTCACAGTCCAAGCAAGTGTTTGAACTGTGTTTTACATGGTGAGTTAACTCCTGTGATTAGCAGGGACTTGTCTCTGGGCCCTATCATTTGACTTGCTTAAACCTCAGTGCTTTTTTTAAATGCAGTGTAGAACTGCTGTGAAAAAGTGAAAAGGAGACTTTTTCCAAATACCAGAACACTCTTCAGCTGTGTGTTGCTGCTGTGACCCTTATTGCAGGATATTCTGGGAATTCCTCTGTGTTTTTTCACGTGAGAGCAGCAGCAGCAGCGTTAGTGCTGCCTCTTCTTTTTCAGTGTCTGTTGTGGAAGTTGTGATGGCCTCATGTAGGGTTTCCCACTGGACATCCCCAAGCTTCCCAAACCAGCACACCAGGGCCCCATCCTGTTCAATATCTTTATTGATGATCTGGATGAGAGCATTGAGTCCATCATCAGTAAATTTGCAGATGACACCAAGTTGGGAGCAGGAGTTAATCTGTTAGAGGGTAGAAGGGCTCTGCAGAGGGACCTTGACAGGCTGGACAGATGGGCAGAGTCTAGCAGGATGGCATTCAACAGCCAGCCAGGTGCTGGCTGCTGCACTTTGGCCACAACAACCTCATGCAGGGCTACAGGCTGGGGTCAGAGTGGCTGGAGAGCTGCCAGGCAGAAAGGGACCTGGGGGTACTGGTTGCCAGCTGGCTGAACATGAGCCTGCAGTGTGCCCAGGTGGCCAAGAAGGCCAATGGCATCCTGGCCTGTATTGGGAATAGTGTGGCCAGCAGGAGCAGGGAGGGTCATTGTGCCCTGTACTCAGCACTGGTTAGGCCACACCTTGAGTCCTGTGTCCAGTTCTGGGCCCCTCAGTTTAAGAAGGATATTGAGACACTTGAACGTGTCCAGAGAAGGGCAACAAGGCTGGGGAGGGGTTTGGAGCACAGCCCTGTGAGGAGAGGCTGAGGGAGCTGGGGTTGCTTAGCCTGGAGAAGAGGAGGCTCAGGGGAGACCTTCATTGCTGTCTACAACTACCTGAAGGGAGGTTGTAGCCAGGTGGGGATTGGTCTCTTCTCCCAGTCAACCAGCACCAGAACAAGAGGACACAGTCTCAAGCTGCAGCAGGGGAGGTTTAGGCTGCATGTTAGGAAGAAGTTCTTCATAGAAAGAGAGATTGGCCATTGGAATGTGCTGCCCAGGGAGGTGGTGGAGTCACCGTCCCTGGAGGTGTTCAAGAGGGGATTGGACATGGCACTTGGTGCCATGTATTAGTTAGTCATGAGGTGTTGGGTGACAGGTTGGACTTGATGATCTCTGAGGTCTTTCCCAACCTTGTTGATTCTATGATTCTATGCAAGGTCTCAGTGCAGACCCCGGGAGATAACTACTCACAGTTTAAGTGTTGCAGCACCAGCCAGGGAAGGGCTTGTTCTGAGCTCTCTGCTTTTCTCTCCTTGGTTTTTCTGCAGCAAGGAGCGTGCAGCTGGCGCTGGCTCAGGACCTGCCGCTGGCCTTGCCGGTGGACACCACCGGGAAGCATGGACTACTAAAGGACCGTCCTACGAGGACCTGTACACCCAGAACGTTGTCATCAGCATGGAGGACCAGGAGGATCTCAACCGGCCTGCAAGTGAAGGCAAGCCGGCCAGAGAGCGACCAATCTGGCTGCGGGAAAGCACAGTGCAGGGGGCTTATGACCCTGATGAAATCAAAGATGGTAAGGAAATTCCCAGGGCAGCAATTCTGCTCTGCTCATGTGAGGCTCATAGACTGCTGGCAAAAATATGTGTGTACAGCTGCTGCTCCCTACACTCCAGATTTTGTCTGCTCCGCTCTGCTGTGCAAAGCACCTGTCTGTGGGTAAATGTAACAAAAAACCCTGATTCCATAGATCCAGGATTGAAACCCAGATTACTAAAGCTGAATCACCAACAAACATGTTTGTGCTTCACAAATGTTAGTTCTCTTCCACCTGGAAAGCTTGTTGCTTTAGGACAAAGGTCTTTCATCCTCATCCAGGAAGCTGCCTTCTTAGTAAGTCACTGCTGAAAAGTAACATGGACATTTGGTCACTCTGAAGCCTACCAAATCTACCAGTTTAGGAAAGATGTTGAGCTGCTGGAAGGGGTCCAGAGAAGGGCAACAAAGCTGGTGAGGGGTCTGGAGCACAGCCCTGTGAGGAGAGGCTGAGGGAGCTGGGGATGCTTAGCCTGGAGAAGAGGAGGCTCAGGGGAGACCTTCTTGCTCTCTACAGCTACCTGAAGGGAGGTTGTAGCCAGGTGGGGGTTGGTCTCTTCTCCCAGGCAACCAGCACCAGAACAAGAGGACACAGTCTCAGGCTGTGCCAGGGGAGGTTTAGGCTGGATGTTAGGAAGAAATTATTCCCAGAAAGAGGCCATTGGAATGTGCTGCCCGGGGAGGTGGTGGAGTCACCATCACTGGAGGTGATTAGGAAGAGACTGGATGAGGCGCTTGGTGCCATGGTTTAATTGATTAAATGGTGTTGGGTGATAGGTTGGGCTCATTGATCTCAAAGGTCTCTTCCAACCTGGTCTATTCTATTCTATTCTATTCTATTCTATTCTATTCTATTCTATTCTATTCTATTCTATTCTATTCTATTCTATTCTATTCTATCCTATCCTATCCTATCCTATCCTATCCTATCCTATCCTATCCCACCAGCAGCATTTTTTGCTCCCAGCTGTCTTCTTGCCAAATGTTTTCCAAAAGTTGTTTTATACAGCGAATATGGCAGAAATAAAGCTGATGGGAATGCAGTAGGAAGGTCTGCCACAAGGCCAGGGCAGTGGTTATTACTTTCTGTTTGCTTCTCATAATCTTTGCTATTACTTCCTGTCATAGAATCAATAAGGTTGGAAAAGACCTCAGAGATCATCAAGTCCAATCTGTCACCCAACACCTCATGACTACTAAACCATGGCTTCAAGTGCCATGTCCAATCCCCTCTTGAACACCTCCAGGGATGGGGGTTCCACCAGCTCCCTGGGCAGCACATTCCAAGGGCTAATTATTCTATCTGGGAGGAACTTTCTCCTCACCTCCAGCCTAAACTTCCCCTGGTGCAGCTTGAGACTGTGTCCTCTTGTTCTGGTGCTGGGTGTCTGAGAGAAGAGACCAACCCCCACCTGTCTACAACCTCCCTTCAGGTAGTTGTAGAGAGCAATAAGGTCTCCCCTGAGCCTCTTCTTCTCAGGTTAAACAATCCCAGCTCCCTTAGCCTCTCATGTTGGGATGAGATTGTCCATAGAAAATAGTCAAGCTCTTGTGACCACTAGTAGCAGCTCTCAGCTTTGGTAAGTGTGCTGCTTAAGCTTATCTACTAAACATAGGAAGTGGAGACCTTTCATTACTTGTACAAGAGTGAATCACTAGATGCAATCTTCCACGTCCCTTGAGGATTATCCAGTGAAACTGTTCATGTCCTAGAAGAGAAGATGGCATGTATGAGCATAAGACCCTGGAACCAGTGCAGGAGAGGAGTATTTAGGTGTAGTGAGAGTGAAGAAAATGGATGTGAAGCAGTAGTCAAAAGAGAAAATCCTCCTTGCAGGAAACACCTTCCAAGCGTTCAGATCCCAGAGCGTTTTCCACATTAAATAAAGTGAGGCAATTGAAACAACCTCCTCCTGCAGTCTGTGGCAGATGTTGTTGTTATTCACCAGCTACAGTGAGTTCTCACCCTCTTTTGCTGCTAGACACTCAGTTCACCTGTAGTTTTAATCGTCTCCTTTGGATGACTTTCAGTGTGCACAGCAGAAATGTTTCTCAGATGCCGCTGAGGAGCACGGAGCAGGGAATGTGTCTCCTTGCAGCACCATGTCACCACTACTAGTGGAGATCATAGAATTGTTAGGGTTAGAAGGTACCTCAAGGATCATGTAGTTCCAACCCCCCTGCCATGGCCAGGGACACCTCACACTAGATCAGGTGGACCAGAGCCACATCCAGCCTGGCCTTAAAAATCCTCCAGGCATGGAGCTTCTACCACCTGGGCAACCTATTCCGGTGTCTCACCATGTTCATGGGGAACAACTTCTTCCTAACATCCAATCTGAATCTACCCATTTCTAGTTTTTTCCATTCCCCCCAGTCCTATCACTCCCTGACACCCTAAAAAGTCCCTCCCCAGCTTTCCTGTAGACCTCTTTAGATCCTGGAAGGCCACAATTAGGCCTTCTTGGTGCTTTCTCCTCTAAAGAGAGAAGTGGGGGTTGTGGAAACAGCCTGAAATTGCTGCTGCAACACATTTCTCTAGCTCTTGGACAACATTAACAGGAAGGACAAAAACTTGGGACCTCAGACAGTAAAGATTCGCTGTTTAGATCTGGCAGGAGCAGTTCATGCAAGAAGGAGACAGCCCTGCCCCTCAGTCACAAAGTCAGACTTTGTGGAGCTATCCCAAGCTGGTTTTGCTTCACAGTTCTCAATGTGATGAGCTATTAGTATATGAGGTATTATGCATAGAGATGCTCTCCAGTAACCTCTTATGCTCCACAGTTGCAAGCAGCAAGCTGAGCACAAGGCTGCCAACACACCACCTTCATTCTTCCTCTAATAATTTTGCCACTGCATTACTAATAATAGTTGCAGCCATCACCCATTGCTACAGCTGTATTTACAAGTCCAGTCAAGTTAGAAGTGAGCCTTTTGGCCTTTATTTTACCAGAGGAAAGGAGCTAACTACAAACTCCCCTGGATTTTAGTCTGAGTACTGCACTTCCTTCCTTGCTTCACCTGTTTCTCAGCTTGGTTTTCACATCTCCAGTTGAAAACAGTAACTGGTGCATTTTCGACCCTGGGGGAAGTGCTTGGGTACCAGCTGCCTGGATGAGGATCCAGGTCTTGGAGCAGCAGACAACTGGCATTAATGTATGAAGGCAAAATACCATCACCACAGCTTCAGCAACTGTTCATAGGCATCATAGGTGCAAGGAAGTTTCCCGCTGGGAGCCTGTCCTACTTTTTAGGCTTTGTTTTTAAGCAAGAGTCTCTGTATTTAATGTTTTTGGTCTGGGTTTGTCTCTTTTTTTCCATACTGTCTAGGTTTACTGGTGCTGGCTAGGCTCACATTCCTCTTATCAAATTAGGAGGAGGATTAGGAGAAGTTTACTGCAGAATGCCACTGTTTGAACAGGATTTTACCCTTTTGAATCTGTGAGCTACAGACACCCTGCCTACCCAGGTCACATCAAACCCTCCCAGCTATTGTACAGCCAAGCTTACTGAAAGAGGAGCACAGGCCATGTGTCTGTGAGCTGGGAAGCTGCAGTCATCTTCAAATAAGAGGTTCAGGTAGGGAGCCAGAGAGACTGGCTGGGCTGCATTTCAGCTTGGAGAGCAGGAGCTGTTTTAACAGAGTCTTCCACACTATGCTGCACAGCTTGGCTGCAGGCTGTAAACTGCATCTGCTTCCTGAGATCCTGTTCAATACCAACACCATGTTCCTGTAATGAGCTTTGCCCCTTCCTGCTTTGACAGGTAGCACCTTTGAGCTTACTGAACACAGCTACTTTAGATCATAGAATGGTTTGGATTAGAAGAGACCCTCAAGATCATCTAGTTCCAAGGCCACTGCCTACAGACAGGGACACTTCAGCTAAGCCAGGTTGCCCTGCCACAGGCAGGGGCACTTAAACTAGGCCAGGTTGCTCAAAGCTCTAAGCTGGCCTTGAACACTTCCAGGGACAGGATAACCACAGCCTCTTTGGGCACCCTGTTCCAGTGCCTCACCACCCACACTTCTTCCTTGCATCTAATCTAAATCTACTCTCTTTCAGTTTAAAGCCATTACCCCTTGTCCTGCCACTACAGGCCTCGCAAACAAATATTTCAACAGGGTTTCCACAGTCTGCCTGGATTCATCTGATTATTTGTCTTAATCCTTACAGATTGGGAGTTCAGCAGGGCAGGGCCTGGTTTAGGGCCTGTATTTGTGGTCTGTGCTGAGAACATCCTGTGGGCTTGGTCATCACCACAAGTCCTCCAGGCTGGAAACAAAAGGGCAAAAGGAAACAGCCTGTGCTTGTTGACCTCTGAAACAGTACTGAGGTACCTGCTGTATCTCTGAGAAGTGTCATCATTAGATGCATAGTCTGGGTATCTGGAAGGCCAGATTTAGGACCCAAGGACTGCCTTCTGCCCCACAGTATGGAAAGTGAATCATCCCAGCTGAGAGGTGCCCGAGTTGGATACCTCCTTGGGGCGGTCTTTTCGCAGTATCACAGTATCGCCAAGGTTGGAAGAGACCTCGAAGATCATCGAGTCCAACCTGTCACCACAGACCCCACGACTAGACCATGGCACCAAGTGCCATGTCCAGTCCCCTCTTGAACACCTCCACGGATGGTGACTCCACCACCTCCCCAGGCAGCCCATTCCAATGGCTAACAACTCTCTCGGTGAAGAACTTTCTCCTCACCTCCAGCCTAAACTTCCCCTGTTGCAGCTTGAGACTGTGTCCTCTTGTTCTGGTGCTGGTTGCCTGGGAGAAGAGGCCAACCCCTTCCTGGCTACAACCACCTTTCAGGTAGTTGCAGAGAGCAATGAGGTCGCCCCTGAGCCTCCTCTTCTCCAGGCTAAACAACCCCAGCTCCCTCACCTCTCCTCACAGGGTTGTGCTCAAGGCCCTCTCCCCAGCCTTGTTGCCCTTCTCTGGACATGTTCAAGTGTCTCGATGTCCTTCTTAAACTGAGGGGCCCAGAACTGGACACAGGACTCAAGGTGTGGCCTAACCAAAGCAGAGTACAGGGGCACAATGACCTCCCTGGTCCTGCTGGCCACACCATTCCTAATGCAGGCCAGGATGCCGTTGGCCTTCTTGGCCACCTGGGCACACTGCTTTTCCAAGTGCCTGCCCGTTGTGGGTTTGTTGTTTTCTCTTGTGATGTGCTCCTGGTCACAAATGAACTCCAGGCCTCCCAGAAAATGCCAATGCTTGCTCTGCTGTTAGGAGAGAAAGCATAACTGTCTCTTGTCTTTTAAAGGAGAGGAGGAGCTGACATGGAGCAAGGGGGTGACTTGGCCAAAGGTGCTCACTGACTGTAACTAATAACGAGTCCAGAAAGCCATCGGGGCCATCACCCAGGCCTGTGAGGAAATGACCATTCCCCTGTGTCTCTTTGCAGGAGGCCGGGATCTGGATGCCTTCCAGGAGCGTGAGGAGGGCCGGGCGGCTCTGGATGACAACGAGGAGGTGATGCGTGCCCTGCTTATCCACGAGAAGAAGACTCCTTCTGCTTCAACAGTCACGGTTGGAGGGGCCGCTCCTCTCTCCAGCGTCAACGCCAGCGACTCTGAGAGCGAGACAAGCGAGTCAGAGGAGGAATCTCCTCCTCGCCCTCCTGCCGTGGCCACCGCGACATACGGGCTGGAGGATGAAGAGGAGGATGAAGAGTTTGAGGTGGTAGCAGAAGACCCCACTGTCACGGTGGCTGGGCGTCCGCACACGTACAGTCAAGTGAGCCAGCGCCCTGAGCTGGTGGCCCAGATGACGCCGGAGGAAAAAGAGGTTTACATAGCCATGGGGCAGCGCATGTTTGAGGACATGTTTGATTAACGGCTTCCAGCCATGGCCTTTGTAAAAAGTGACTTTTAAAGCCAGAGTCTCCCTAATAAAAGAGCAGATGAAGCACATCTTTCCTCCCCTGCGTGCAGGGACACTGGGGGCTTGGGACTGCCAACCTCAGGGGCATCTTGCTCACCCCAGGTGGGGAGCTCGAAGGCTGCGTGTGCCAAACAGGGAGAGGAGGACAAGTCTCAGAAGTGATCATGCTTGCAAGGTAAAAATTGGCTTCGGGGTGCCCTTCATGGGCACTGCTTTAACCTCCTCCCAGGGCCCAGCAGCTGCCACACCCTGATTTCTTTGAGTTGATTCTTCTTTTGGTAGATCCCGGTGAAGTCCACATCCCTGCCCTCAGAGGACGCAAGGGCTCCATAGCCTTATGAGAGTGCTCTGCAGTCACATTACAGCTGCCCTGTGTTCAGTGAGGGGAGAGGAAAAGGAAGCAGTTGTCTGCTGGTGGCACACCTCCTGCCACTGGCCACTGGCATGGCTATTTCTAAGGAGGGCTGTAGACAACAACCTTTATGTTTTTGCTCCCGTTTAGTCCTTACTGGGTCTCAGCACCTGGAGGTGAGATGTAGCTCAAAACATGCGGAGTGCCAGCCTGGGCAGGCACACAGTCACTCTTTGTCAGCAGAACGAAAGTCCTCTGCGGATCCGAGCTTTGGGAGCGCTCTGACTGACCAGGAGATATCTCCAGTGCTGCTGCCTGTTGCTTCTGCCTAGCCCTGCGTCAGCTCCGGTGTTGCAGACAGCTCATCCTAAGCAGGACTGCAGCCAGGCAGTGCCAGGGAAAGGGCCCAGGTAGTTTAGCTTTGCAGTCACAGCAGGGCTGGATCATTTTAAAAGGAATTATGCCACTCTGAATTCTGCCTTGGCACGCTGATTACCACAGGCAAACATAGCTCAGTGCCTACGGAGCAAGTCCTGATTTTTTAATGGGTGGGTTTTTTTTTCTGTCTCGATTAAAATTGGGTGGGTTCTTTCAAAATTATGTTTTCCTACCCAGCCCTACAGGAAACCAAAATGATGGAAGAATTTTGTGTTGCAGAGGACAGGGGCAGTGTTAAGGCGCTGTTCCATTCACATGGGCAGCATGAACTCGCTGTTCGCTGAGACCGTAGATCTGTTTTGTACTGACTCTGCTTCCTGTGTTCTCCTAACCCTGTAATGCCTCTGTTGTGGTTTTACTTTCAGCTTCCTGATATTTTGATGCCCCTCCTTTTCGTTTTTTAAAGTGTTTTAAATCTGCTTTTAAGTCATTTTAAAGGGGAATAAATAAAGAGAAACTTCTGCCCTTTGTCATCTTCCAATTTGTCACAAGCCTCGTGGAGAATGCTGTGTGCTTATCATTTTGATTTGCTCGGTTCACATGAAATAACACAAGCTGAGGCTTCCCCTGGAGGGAAGGACTATTTGAATCACAGAATCAACAAGGTTGGAAAAGACCTCAGAGATCATCAAGTCCAGCCTGCCACCCAACACCTCATAACTAAACCACGGCTTCAAGTGCTATGTCCAGTCCCTTTTTGAACACCTCCAGGGCTGGTGACTCCACCACCTCCCTGGGCAGCACATTCCAATGGCGAATCACTCTCTCAGTGAAGAACTTTCTCCTCACCTCCAGCCTAAACTTCCCTTGGCGCAGCTTGAGACTGTGTCCTCTTGTTCTGTTGGTTGCCTGGGAGAAGAGACCAACCCCCACCTGGCTACAGGCTCCCTTCAGGTAGTTGTAGACAGCAATGAGGTCTCCCCTGAGCCTCCTCTTCTCCAGGCTAAGCAACCCCAGCTCCCTCAGCCTCTCCTCACAGGGCTGTGCTTGAGGCCTCTCCTCAGCCTCGTTGCCCTTCTCTGGACACATTCAAGTGTCTCAATGTCCTTCTTAAACTGAGGGGCCCAGAACTGGACACAGGACTCAAGGTGTGGCCTAACCAGTGCTAGGCATCACTTTGTGTAGACAGATCTCCAAGATCTGCTTATCAAGCTCCTAGACTTCAAGCTACAGAGCTTCTAAGTCGGATTCTGTGATCAGCTAGCAGAAAGTAAAACAGTGTTGTACCAGTTTCATCTAGATTTAATCAAGCTGAGTTCAAGACATCAGTTCTGAGGAAGGCTCCAACCATTTCCTCTGGCTGCTGCACCACATGTGGTGCATTAATGCTAACCCAATAACATTGTGAGCATGGTTGAGTGCTGAAGCCCTCCTTGTTGAATGTTCTGTCTTAACACCATTCAGACCAGTTTCTGTGTCTGCTTTCAGCCTAAAGAGAATTTTATCTGATGAGTGCATTTGAGGCCAGAGCACTGCAGCTTAGGCCAAAGCACTGCAGCTCAGGCTGGAAAGGAAAACAGTTTTCTCAAGCTGCTCATACTCCTCTTCCCAAAGGTCAGAGGCACTGAATGCATCATCTCCCAGCTAGGCAAGAGCTGCCTTTGTCCCTGCTCCCATTATGGTCATACATGGGGAGGTTTAGGCTGGCAAAGACTGGAACAGGCTCCCCAGGGAGGTGGTTGAACCCCCCCTCTGTGGAGGTCCTTAAAACTCACAGAGATGTGGTGCTGAGGGATATGGTTTTGCACCAGCCTTGGCAGTTAGACAGTGGTTGGACTTTATGATCTTAAAGGTCTTTCCCAGCTGAAATGATTCTATGATTCATTGTGGGTCAGGGAAACTGCAGTAGAGTGATGTACCCCTGGCCCAGCATTGAAGCTTCTGATGGAAGGGAAGATCACCACTGATGCTGGAAAACAGGAATGTTTTAATCTTTTCTGCTAAACTCCCCCAAACTGGCTCGCTCCATCCAGCTCCTCTTTTCTTGTGTTTTCCTGCTGCCTTCAAACAGACTCAGATTAAACAGACTATTGCTCTGTGAGAGATGAGGAATTTGAAGATCCCCTGGAGGAAGGGCAGAAAAACAGCATCACATTCTCCCTGAGACACCTCCGCCTCAGGGATGCCTGCAGTGCCAAGGCATGCTGCAGGGAAGCTCGACAGGGCCTGGCAGGGGAAGCAGCTGGCTGTGTTTGGGTCTCTGCCTCCTGCCGTGCCCCTGTGGGATGAGAGAAGGTTGTCTCAGGAATCAAATGGAAGACAAAGTCTTCACAGAAATGGAAAGTTTGTGAGGAGGTGAAAGGATGCAGCAGCAGCAGGGCATGTCAGTGGGATGTCTAGTATGCTGTCCTGGGTGAGTTGAGGTAGAGAAGCAGCAGCAGCAGCCCTGTTCCTCTGCTCTGGTATGGAATTATAAAATCCTAGAATAGTTTTAGCTGGAAAAGACCTTTGAGATCATAAAGTCCAGCCACTGTCTAACTACCAAGTCTGCTGCTCAATCATGTCCCTCAACACCTTATCTCTGCAGTTTTGAAGTATCTCCAAGGATGGGGACTCAGCCACCTTCCTGGAGAGCTTGTTGCAGGATTTGAGAGCCCTTTCCATGAAGAACTTTCTTCTAATATCCAACCTAAACCTCCCCTGGTGCAACTGGTGCACTTGTTACTGGGGAGGAGAGACCAATACCCACCTTGCTCCAACCTCCAGGGCACCCCCGGGCTCTCGGCTGGATCCGGCGCGGCCGTTTCTCCGCGTGCTTGCTGCTGGGGAGCGCTCGGGCTCTCCTCGTCCCTGGCGGTGCTGTTCAAAGCCGGCGGCACCCCGCGGCAGCCTCTGTTCCGGCGGGAATCTTGCTCGGGAGCACACCGCGACCAGCAGCCTCGGGAACACTAGCTGTTCTTCAACCTACGGGACCGGCAGGGCACCCCCGGGCTCTCGGCACTCGGCTGGATTCGGCACGGCCGTTTCTCCACGTGCTTGCTGCTGGGGAGCGCTCGGGCTCTCCTCGTCCCTGGCGGTGCCGTTCAAAGCCGGCGGCGCCCGCCCGCCATCTCGCCGCCTTCTCCCGCTCGGCGCGCGCCGCCGCACTTGTTCTAAATCGTGTCCGGCAGGTGAGGCGGGCAGGGCAGGCATGAGGTGAACGCGCCGCAATTGCTCCTTCAAAAAATCAGTCTCGACTCGGACTGAGGGGGAATACAAACAGGTAGGCATGTGCCAGAAGCAAGAGGTGGGTGTCCAGGCATATGGCTGCAGAGAGTGCTGGAGCCTGGCACTTGAGATGCAGGGTAGTGGGGACAACTCCTGCACCAGGTGTGAGCAGATCGACTATCTGCTTAACCTGGTGGCCAGATTGAAGGATGAGGTGACTAGACTTAGAGATGTCAGGGATTGTAAGGGGGAGACCAACTTGAGTAACCAGGCTCAGCAGGCTCCCCCTGCAGAGGCTGGTTATCCAAAAAACAGAGGGGAATGGTTGAAGGTTCCTCTCAAAAGACACAAATTCAAACCTCCTCGCCTCCCCTCACCTTCCCCACGGCCCTTGGAAAACAAGTATGGGGCACTGGAGGTCGAGGGGGAGGTGATTCTAATGCAGGAGGACACACCAGCTGGGGTTTTCCCTGAGGCAAAACAGCCCAAGGTGAAGCAGCCCAAGGTGAAGCAGCCTTCCCCTGGCATCAAGACTTGCTCCCTTAAAAAGAGAGGAGGGTAATTGTTATTGGTGATTCCCTCTGAGGGGAACAGAAGGCCCCATATGTCGGCCAGACCCTATTCACAGGGAACTTTGTTGTCTCCCAGGAGCTCAAGATAGCGATGTTACCAGAAGGCTGCCTAGTCTGGTGCAGCCCTCTGACACTATCCCTTAATAGTTATGCAGTTAGGGAATGATGATGTTGCAACCAGAACTCCCAGGGCTATCAAGATGACTTCAAGGCCCTGGGGGATCTGGTGGAGGGGTCAGGTGCACAGATAATTTTTGTCTATACCTTTAGATGCAGGAGGGAATACAAGAAGGAACAGGACAGCAGCTGTAGTCAACAAGTGGCTTAGAGGCTGGTGCAGTCAGAAGAATTTTGGGTTTTTCGATCTTGAAAAACTTTCTACTGCAGCAGGTCAGCTGGTAACAGATGGAGTACATCTGTCCCAGAGGAGGGGGAAGGTCACAGTACACGAGAATGGCCTGTCCCCCAAAGGTAAAAAGATTCTGGGAAGGGAATTGGCAGGCCTCATTGACAGGGCTTTAAACTAGCTTCGAAGGGGGAAGGGGCTGAAACCAGTCCCCCAGACAGGAGTCTGAGGGTGGTAAGCTGGAGTCAGGGGCGAAACCAGCAGCCCGGCTGAAGTGCATGTACACTAATGCACGAAGTATGGGCAACAAACAGGAGGAGCTGGAAGCCTTGTTGCAGCAGGAAAGATATGATGTAGTTGCCATCACAGAAACGTGGTGGGACAACTCGCATGACTGGAGCGCTGCAATTGATGGCTACAGGCTCTTCAGGAGAGACAGGCAAGGAAGAAGGGGTGGAGGGGTGGCCCTGTACATCAGAGAGGCACTTGATGCCATTGAGCTAGAGATCAGGGACGATCGGGTTGAGTGTTTGTGGGGAGAATTAGAGGGAAGATTGGCAGGGCAGACATCCTGGTTGGAGTCTGTTATAGACCACCCAACCAGGAGGAAGATGTTGATGAAGCATTCTATAGGCAGCTTAAGGCTGTCTCAAGATCGCCTGACCTTGTTCTCATGGGTGACTTCAACCTGCCTGATATCTGCTGGGATCTCAGCACAGCAGAGAGGAGGCAGTCTAGGAGGTTCCTGGAGTGCATGGAGGACAGCTTCTTATCCCAGGTGCTGCGTGAGCCTACCAGGGGTAAGGCTCTGCTTGACCTCCTCTTCACCAAGAGGGAAGGGCTGGTGGGTGATGTGGTGGTTGGAGGGTGTTTAGGCACCAGTGACCATGAGATAATTGAATTTTCAGTATTCAGCCAAGCTAAGAGGGGCAGCAAGAAGACCTCCACTCTGGACTTCCAGAGGGCAGACTTCAGGCTACTCAAGGAGCTAACTCAGAAGGTTCCTTGGGAAACAGCCCTCAAAAATAAAGGGGTCCAGGAGAGCTGGAGCTGCTTCAAGGAAGAGCTCTTGAAGGTGCAGGAACAGGCTGTGCCAACGTGCCGGAAGATGAGCCGCCGGGGCAGACGGCCAGCCTGGATGGTCAATCAACTTCTAAAGGAACTAAGGGAAAAAAAGAGGGTGTATCGTCTTTGGAAGGAAGGGGAGGCAACGCATGAAATGTTTAGGGAAGTTGCTAGGTATTGTAGGAAAAAAATTAGGGAGGCAAAAGCACATTTGGAGCTCAGACTGGCCTCTGCTGTGAAGGACAACAAAAAGTCCTTCTATAAATATATTAATAGCAAGAGGAAGGGCAAGGACAACCTCCACTCCTTGGTGGGCACGGAGGGGAACGTTGTAACAAAGGATGAGGAAAAGGCAGAGGTGCTTAACACCTTCTTTGCCTCAATTTTTACTAGCAGGACAGAATGTCTTCCAGACAGCTGGCCTGCAGAGCTGGCAGAAGGAGCCAGGGAGCAGCATAGTTCTCCTCTGTTCCAGGATGGGATTATTAGGGATCTTCTCAGCCGCTTGAACCCCCACAAGTCCATGGGACCAGATGGGATCCATCCTAGGGTGCTGAGAGAGCTGGCAGATGAGCTGGCCAAGCCGCTCTCCATCATTTTTCAGCAGTCCTGGCTCACTGGAGAGGTCCCAGAAGACTGGAAGCTGGCCAATGTGGTGCCCATCCACAAGAAGGGCCAGTTGGAAGAGCCAGGGAATGATAGGCCTGTCAGCCTGACCTCAGTGCCAGGCAAGATTATGGAGCAGGTCATCTTGAGTGCAATCACACAGCACTTACAGGATGGCCAGGGGCTCAGGGCCTAGCCAGCACGGATTTAGGAAGGGCAGGACCTGCCTGACCAACCTGATCTCCTTCTATGATCAGGTGACTGCCTGGTGGATGTGGGGAGGCCTGTGGATGTGGTCTACCTGGACCTCAGCAAGGCCTTTGACACCGTCCCCCACAGCAAACTCCTGGCCAAGCTGGCAGCCCATGGCCTGGACAGGAGCACACTGCGTTGGGTTAGGAACTGGCTGGAGGCTGAGCCCAGAGAGTGGGTGGTGAATGGTGCCACAGCCAGCTGGCAGCCAGGCACTAGTGGTGTGCCCCAAGGATCAGTGCTGGGCCCCATGCTCTTCAACATCTTTATTGATGATCTGGATGAGGGCATTGAGTCCATCATCAGTAAATTTGCGGACGACACCAAGCTTGGGGCAGGAGTTGATCTGCTGGAGGGTAGAGAGGCTTTGCAGAGGGACCTCGACAGGCTGGACAGATGGGCAGAGGCCAAGGGCAGGAGATTGAACACATCCAAGTGCCAGGTTCTGCACATTGGCCACAGCAACCCCATGCAGTGCTACAGGCTGGGGTCAGAGTGGCTGGAGAGCAGCCAGGCAGAGAGGGACCTGGGGGTGCTGGTTGATGGGAGGCTGAACATGAGCCTGCAGTGTGCCCAGGCAGCCAAGAGGGCCAATGGCATCCTGGCCTGCATCAGGAACAGTGTGGCCAGCAGGAGCAGGGAGGTCATTCTGCCCCTGTACACTGCACTGGTTAGGCTGCACCTTGAGTCCTGTGTCCAGTTCTGGGCCCCTCAGTTTAGGAAAGATGTTGAGTTGCTGGAAGGTGTCCAGAGAAGGGCAACAAAGTTGGTGAGGGGTTTGGAACACAAGCCCTATGAGGAGAGGCTGAGGGAGCTGGGGTTGCTTAGCCTGGAGAAGAGGAGACTCAGGGGTGACCTTCTTGCTCTCTACAACTACCTGAAGGGTGATTGTGGCCAGGCAGAGGTTGGTCTCTTTTCCCAGGCAGGCAACACCAGAACAAGAGGACACAGTCTCAGGCTGCGCCAGGGGAGGTTTAGACTGGATGTTAGGAGGAAGTTCTATACAGAGAGAGTGATTGCCCATTGGAATGGTCTGCCCAGGGAGGTGGTGGAGTCACCATCACTGGAGGTGTTCAGGAGGAGACTTGATGGGGTACTGGGTGCCATGATCTAGTTGTTTAGGTGGGTTGGATTGGTTGATAGGTTGGACACGATGATCTTGAAGGTCTCTTCCAACTGGATTTATTGTATGTTGTATATTGTATTGTATATTGTAACCTCCTTGCAGAGAGGTGTAGAGCAAGAAGGTCTCCCCTCAGCCTCCTTTTCTCCAGACTAAACATCCCCAGTTCCTTCACCTGCTCCTCACAAGAGCTGTTCTCCAGACCCTTCACCAGTAGTGGTGTGAGCAAGTGAGGCTGTGGGTTCCATCCTTTGAGGGAGGGAGGTGCCATGTGGTGGTAGAAAAAAAATTGCTGTGGTCTGATCTAGGAGTGGGATTGCCCTATCCTGCTGGAAGCCCTGGGCAAGGTAACCATGCCCCTGCCTTGTTCACAGGAGGATTTAGAGTATTGATTGAAACATGGCCAGCCAAGGATCCCAAAGCATCAGGATGCACTCCAGTTTAAAACTGTGTTGACTGTGAGTCAACAGAGCTCCTCCATGAGCAGAGGAGCTGGGGCTGAAGAGCAGCTTCTGTCTGCTGAGCTGCTTCCAGACTAATGATCAATATTTATGAAGTCCAAGGAGATCATCACTCATACAGCTTGGACAGGAGGCGGAGCCAGATGCGTGAAGCTGTTTAAGTTGTGATTGCACCAAGAGTCACGGAGAGGCCACTGCCTAAATAGAATGGCAGCTCAAAGCATGGGGAGCAGTGTCTGACTGCTGGTGCTCCTGGAAAGCTGCCCACCTGCCTGCCTGCTCCCTCCCAGCAGAGAGCTATTTTCTCTCTCTTTCAATTTTATCCATGGAAATCTGGGCTTTTTTTTCCTGTTTGGCATACCTAACGGAGCTGCCAGAAGGTGGGCTCTTGTTTACCAGCATTAATTCCTTTAGGAGAGAGAATGAACCTAATTCATATTTAAACAAACCCCTCCAGATTTTGGAAGTGCCTGCTTAAAGTGCCTGGTAAAAAAACATAGGAAGGACACTGAGTGTTTGTGCAGCCACTCTGAGAGCAGCAGACAGAGAGGGCTCTGAACAGGATGCTTTGAATGTAATAGGTATTTCTGCTTAAAATACATTTCTGACCTAAATATAATTGAATTTCCATCCCTTTGAACAGCCTGATGCTAATGAAGCAGCCAGGGATGGCAGAGAGGAGGCTGAGCCAGCCGCATCGGAAGCGACTCGGTTCCACTGCAGTGCGTTAGAGACCCTGCGTGAGCTTCGCCCCAGCTGCACGCAGCCAAGAATGCGCCAATCCCACCCAGAGCCGGCCACAGCAGCAGGAGGAAACCTTGGGCTGCTCAGCTGGAGAAACAGGCAGGGATCCAGACTTGAAAAGTGAGGGCTGATCAAGTACTGTGGCAGGAGCATTGATGTCTGTGCACAAAAACAAGGTGCATCTGGCGAGGAGGAAAAATCACGTCTCCCCGGAGCTGGTTACAGCCCTGACGTGCTGCTTCCGCTTCTCCTTTCACCTGGAATCTGTATTGCCAGCCTCTGCCGTCCTGTTACTTGCTGGAAGAAGGAGGGTGAGCAGTGACAATTTTGCAGAGAGCTACAATTGTGCATAGAGCTGAGAAGCCTGGCTCAGTTCCACCTGGTAAAGGGATCCTCCTGGTCTTTATTTTTATATGCTTCCGAGAGTGCAGATCTGCCTGATCCAAGCCAAACTGGCCAAGCACTGTTAGCAGAGGCCATGTTTTCCCTGTGTCACATTATGGGGGCCAGACAGCCATTTGGCTGTGCCAAACACCATTTCATAGAATCATCGAGTGACAGGGGTTGGAAGGGACCTCTGGAGAATATCGAGTGCGACCCCCCTGCCAAAGCAGGATCACATGGGGTAGGTCACACAGGAATGCACCCAGATGGGATTTGAAACTCTGTAGAGAAGAAGACTCCACAACCTCTCTGGGCAGCCTGTTTCAGTGCTCCATTGCTCTCTACAACTACCTAAAGGGAGGTTGTAGCCAGGTGGGGGTTGGTCTCTACTCCCAGGCAACCAGCACCAGAACAAGAGGACACAGTCTCAAGCTGCACCAGGGGAAGTTTAGGCTGGAGGTTAGAAAGAAGTTCTACACAAGAGAGAGTGATTGGCCATTGGAATGGGCTGCCCAGGGAGGTGGTGGCATCACCATCATTGGAGGTGTTCAGGAGGAGACTTGATAAGGGGCTTGGTTGCATGGTTTAGTTGATTAGGGGCTGTTGGATAATAGGTTGGACTCGATGATCTGATCTTGAGGGTCTCTTCCAACCTGGTTTATTCCATTCCATTCCATTCCATTCCATTCCATTCCATTCCATTCCATTCCATTCCATTCCATTCCATTCCATCACCCTGACAGTAAAAAAGTTTTTCCTCATGTTGAGGTGAACCATTCAGTGGTTGCTAGCAGCTCACCTGGATATGCTTGGGTTGCAGGGTCTGAGACAGCCCTGTCTCTATAGGAGAACAATAGTTTGGGTCATTTGGGTCAGATTATCCATATCTGCTATTTGCAAAGGTGCTGGTTAGTCTTCTTCCAGTCAGTGCTGATGGGCTGTCATAAACTCACAGTCCCTCTGCCATCACACATAGGTGTCACCACCCAGGGAGGTGGTGGAGTCACCATCCCTGGAGGTGTTCAAGAGGGGACTGGATGTGGCACTTGAAGCCATGGTTTAGTTAGTAATGAGGTGTTGGGTGACAGGTTGGACTTGATGATCCCTGAGATCTTTTCCAGCCTTATTGAGTCTATGATTCTGTGAATTTTAAATGAAGTTTCAGTTCCTCCTCCACCACCACCACCTCTGGGTTGTGCTGCATCCACTCTGGGGGCATGCACTACTGTCATGCTGAGCTCCACAACCACGACTGCCTTGGTCAGTACCACATCCTAGGAGAGAGGTTTACTAATGGTAATTGCCTTCTCCAGAAGTGAGTCCTCAGCTGGCATCAGGGGCAATGCCCTACTAGGCTCCCCATTTTGCTCCAGTGGGGAAGGAACTGGCATCAGCCCCAGGCAGCTAACTGCCTGAGCCACAGTCTTTGCTGTTTGAACTAGATGTGGTGATCTGGTAGGACCAGATTTGATGGTGGAATGGAATGGAATGGAATGGAATGGAATGGAATAATAGAATTAACCAGGTTGGAAAAGACCTTCAAGATCATCAAGTCAACCTATCACCCAACACCACCTAATCAACTAAACCATGGCACTAAGTGGCCTTATCCAGTCTCTTCTTAAACACCACCAGGGATGGTGACTCCACCACCTCCCTGGGCAGCACATTCCAATGGCCAATCTCTCTTTCTGGGAAGAACTTCTTCCTAACATCCAGCCTAAACCTCCCCTGGTGCAGCTTGAGACTGTGTGCTCTTGTTCTGGTGCTGGTTGCCTGGTGGGGTTTTTTTAACCCTTGTTCTTACTGTCCCTCAGGAATATTTTGAGTTGCTGAGTTTCTTATGTTTCCTTGCTGCTTCTAACAACAACAAAAAAAACCAAACCAAAACCAAACACCCAGGCAACTTCTAACTGGGTTTTGGGGGTTGGGGTTTTGTTGCTGTGATTGGTTGTTGGTTTGGTCTTGAATGCAAACAAGGCTGGAAAATCTTCGTAGGGAGACATCTCTGCTCCCCCTTGTGCTGTCACCACAGTTACCCTTCCTTTGCCACGCAATGCTTTCTTCCAAGAATAAGTGCTTTCAGCTTCTCTCAGCCCTTCTGATGGTGTCAGGGGATGAAAACTATGCCCATTACAACAGGAAGGAGTGGAAGGAAATGGGGTTAGAGGGAAATATGGCCTTTAGAAAATGACACATCTTGAGAGAAATCTCGCTTACACATACTCTCCAGGCCACATGGGTGCCGTATCCAAGCAAAGAAAAATGCACTGTGCTGAGGAGGGACTTGGCTCATGGTGCATTTGTCCTGGCCTATTCCCTTGCCTCAGAGCCCATTAGGAAGAGTAATATTGTTGGGGTGTGCCAACCTCTTGGAATTTATACAAAGGCATTGGGAAGGTCTCAAGTCAGCAATCGACTTCAGCAGCGGAGCCTGCAGGTCTGTTCAAATGATCCAGCTCCTGCTTTCACCTGGCTGGGAGGTTTGGTGCAAGAACACCTGGCAGCAATGAGTGGCAAAAGTTAGTTGGTGGGACATTAGAATAGAATAGAATAGGATGGGATGGGATGGGATGGATGGGATGGGATGGGATGGGATGGGATGGGATGGGATGGGATGGAATAGAATAGAATAGAATGGAATAGGAAGGGATGGAATGGAATGGAATGGAATAGAATAGAATAGAATAGATAGATAGAATAGAATAGAATAGAATAGAATAGGAAAAGATGGGATGGAATGGAATGGAATGGAATAGAATAGAATAGAATAGAATAGAATAGAATAGAATAGAATAGACCAGGTTGGAGAGATTAGAAAGTCTTTTCTTCTTTCTCTTACATCTATGGATGAGAAACAAGAGTGGAAAGGCATGTCAGGGGCTACACATCCCCCCTGAGACAAAAGCTGCCTTTGGGAATGTTAAAAAATGAAGGTGCTTTGTGGGGTTTAGGTAGGAGCTACTACCAAGAGCAGCAAGGAACAGCTGAAGTCTTTATCTAGACAGTGACATCACTGCATCACTGCACCTCTCTGAAGACTAGAATAGAAGAGCTTTAGCTCCACAGATGGGATGGGATAGAATAGAATAGAATAGGAATAGAATAGAATAGAATAGAATAGAATAGAATAGAATAGATAGAATAGAATAGAATAGAATTAACCAGGTTGGAAAGACTCCGAGTCATCAAGTCCAACTATCACCCAGCACCATCTAATCAACTAAACCATGGCACCCAGCACCCCATCCAGTCTCTTCCTAAACACCTGCGGTGATGATGACTCCAGATGTGGCTCCTTCCAGTTGCACAGGTGTTTAAGTGCCACATTTTCAGCCCTTTCTGCTTTGGTGTGTCTGCTTTTCTTTTTAACTCTCTGCCTTTTTTGCTCCTCATGCAGCAGGCACCAGCACCTTTGATGCACCAATGGGCCAGGTGCTGCCATGAACTACAGACCTCTGGCTTGGCACTATACTAAGGAGCTCCTTGTGGAATGGCTAATCCACATGCTAATTGGAGTCTGCCCCAGGAGAGGTGTGAGTCATGCCAGTAGAAATAACAAAACCCAAGCCATGAGAGCTGTGTTGCTGGAGGGGTCTCTCCTCTTAAGACATCCTGAGGGGACAGGGCAGGGGGGATCCCCTGTACATTTACAAGGCACTGCACAACTGCAGGGTGAAAACTATCCATAGAAGTGGAGAGCAAAGTGGAGAAGTATCAGGAGAGCTATAAACAGGGCACTTATCTCCTCCTTAATCACAGCCCAGCCTTCAGGAGGTCTGCAGGGAGAGCTAATGGATTAAATACAGGTAATAAATGAAATCTTGGAAATGTTTCCCTCACCTGGCAGGATCAAGAAGCTGATGATATGAGGGAGTCTTCCCAGTGCATCTGGGCTGTAGGAGGTGGCCAAAGGAGTGATGGCTGTGGTCACTCATAGCCAAGCATGACATTTAACAACGATGGTGCCAAGGCCAATCCTGAAATGGCCTATGCCCTTCAGCAGTTCCAGATGGATTCAGCAGGGTGCTCCTTCTCAGGATGCTCTTAGCCTGAAGAGGAGGTCAGTCTGTGGTTTACTTCACTATGGGTACTTGCTGCAATGCTTGGCCATCTCCAGGGCTGGGCCCCATGCACAAGGCAGATGAGCAGAGAGCCAGAGCTCTCTTGCAGCCAAAGACTACAGCAGCCTTGATCAGTTATTGATACGATCCGCACAAAATCTTGCAAGGCTGTCCTTACACTGCGTTGGAGCTGTTCAGGAGGAGACTTGATGGGGTGCTAGGTGCCATGGCTTAGTTGATTAGATAGTGTTGGGTGATAGGTTGGACTCGATGATCTCAAAGGTCTTTTCAACCGGTTATTCTACTCCTCTACTCTACTCTACTTACTACTTACTCTACTTACTCTACTCTATTCTATTCTACTCTATTCCATTCCATTCCATTCCATTCCATTCCATTCCATTCCATTCCATTCCATTCCATTCCATCCTATTTATTACCAGGAAAGCTCCAAAATGTGTGGCTGCAGATGCAAGGTGATCTCTGTCCCAGTGCAATGAGTGGCTGAGCACAGGTGGGAGCTCATCAGGAAGGTTTCAGTGAGGAAAAGCACTGTTCCCAATTGCTGAGTGGAGGTGGAGCAACATGTTGTAATCATGTGCCTTAGTGCCATGGGGTTTAATGTTGGCTACATTCCTGGGCCACAGGGTCTTACCTTTGGTGGTGCTTTCAGGAAGGCTCTTTAGCCTGGAAAAGAGAAGACTGAGAGGGATCTTACCAATGCTGGCCAGTATCTAAAGGGTGGAGGTCAAGAGGATGGGCTAGGCTCCTTTCAGTGGTGCCCAAGGATAAGACAAGGGCCAAGGGGCACAAACTTGAGCACAGGAAGTTTCACTTAAACATAAGGGAAAACTTTCTTTAGAGGGTCCTGGAGCCCTGGACCAGGCTAACCAGAGAGGTTGTGGAGTCTCCTTCCCCAGAGACTTTCAAAATCCACCTGGATATGTTCCTATGCAGCCTGCTCTAGGTGAACCTGCATTAGCAGAGTGGTTGGATTAGATGACCTTCAGAAGTCCCTTCCAACCCTTAGCAGTCTCTGATTCCATGTTTCTGTGGTTCTGTGGTGCAGAAGCTTTCCTTCTCCTTCTCCTGTGGGGAACCTCTTGAAAACACCAGGAAAAGCAGTGCTCTTCATTCTCTGAGGAGATGATGCAGGATGTTTGAACTAGCCCTGCCCCTCAGGTGCCTGCAGTACAGCTGGGTACAAGGGTTATCTGCTTTCCCCTTACTAAGTGGCTGGGATGGTTGGAATCCCTTTGTGACAGGGTGGCTTGCAAGTGTTCATGGAGTGGGCAGCTCTGCCCAGAGCTGAAACTAACCCTGTGAATTTAACTCCAAATGCTCAGCTTCAAGGGCTGTGGGCACAGCTAACACATCTGTTAGGAGAAAGCAAATCACATTAGTAAGTTATATCATAGTTCAAGAGATTTTCTCAGTATAAGGCTAAATTAATGCAGTGCACTTCTTAGGGACCAAGCAGCAGCAACCAGACTCATCAAACTGATGTTTACAATAACCTGACACGAGTAGAAAAGCCTGTTCAGCTAAGGAATGACACCAGGCATTGTATTCAGTTGCTTTCAGGGTACAAAGGAACTCCTTTACCTTTGAAGTCAGTGACATAGAAGCATAGAATCAAATAGGTTGGAAAAGACCTCAGAGATCATTAAGTCCAACCTCTCACCCAACACCTCATGACTACCTAAACCATGGCTTCAAGTGCCAAATCCAGTCCCTTCTTGAACACCTCCAGGGATGGTGACTCCACCACCTCCCTGGGCAGCACATTGCAATGGGTAATCTCTCTTTCTGGGAAGAACTTTCTCCTCACCTCAAGTTTAAACCTCCCCTGGCACAGCTTGAGACTGTGTCCTCTTGTTCTGGTGCTGGTTGCCTGGGAGAAGAGACCAACCTCTGCCTGTCTACAATCTCCCTTCAGGTAGTTGTAGAGAGCAATGAGGTCTCCCCTGAGCCTCCTCTTCTCCGGGCTAAGCACCCCAGCTCCCTCAGCTCTCCTCACAGGGCTGTGCTCAAGGCCTCTCCCCAGCCTGGTGCCCTTCTCTGGACACTTTCAAGTCTCTCAATGTCCTTCTTAAACTGAGGAGCCCAGAACTGGACACAGGACTCAAGGTGTGGCCTAACCAGTGCTGAGTACAAGGGAAGAATGACTTCCCTGCTCCTGCTGGCCACACTGTTCCTGATGCAGGCCAGGATGCCATTGGCCTTCTTGGCCACCTGGGCAGAGAATTAATATTAGTTCATTCATTGTGAATTAATATTAGTTCATTCATCAGGCACGCAGAGGCTTTGCCAGCTCCTCCTTGGGTGGTAACACGTTGTCCACCAGTGCACCCACTGTGCAATTTCAGGTCTTTGGCTTCTTATGAATGCAAGGAACTTTTAACTCACTACTAATTCACCTCCTTTCATAATTTTCTCTCTAAAATTCAGAACTGTCATTTCCTTCTGTCTGCACTCCTGAGAAGCAGGTATGCCTTTGCACAGCTATGACAGATCTATGCACGGGTACCTAATTCAGGCAGGAGCTTAGTGTCAGTTTCTTCCTCACCCAGGCTACCTTTGGGGCTTTTCCAACCATCTTGGGTTTGTGGAAAGGTGATCTACCTGCTTTGACTCCTGCCAACATCTCTTCCTTCCCAGGAGTCTCCAAACTCCAGAAACCTTTTTGACCTATTTATTTTGCTGGAGGTCTTCAAGAGGGGATTGGATGTGGCACTTGGTGCCATGGTTTATTTGTCATGAGGTGTTGGGTGACAGGTTGGACTTGATGAGCTCTGAGGTCTTTTCCAACCTTATTGGTTCTATGATTCTATGATTCTCCTAGACCCCTCTGGGTTTTATCCCCAGAGTCCCAGCAGCAGGGAATTAGCCCTTTCCTTTGGTCCTTGGCTGTGCCACCACCTCCACTGTGCTGGTGTCAAGGAGAAGTCACAGGAAGCCTCTTCTGAAACTCGACATTGACTGGGGTTGCTCTTCTCCAACTCTGGAGGTAAATGACAGTGAAGTTGTTCATCTGTTATGTGATCAGCCATCTGGAGAGGCTATCCCACACACAAAAGGGAGTTAATGTGAGCTGAGGGATTCAAGCACACCTCAGCAGTTTGAATAAATGTGAACTTTCAAAGAGGATTTTAGATGGAAAAGATATTGCCATCCCATTCCAGCCCCAGAAGCACTGGAGGTGTAAATTTAAGGATGTAGTCAATGCCACTGAGCTATGGCTTCCAAGGGACACCATGCCTCCTCTCTCTTTCCTTAGTCTGGATGCTGGAAGATGGATATGTGCAATCAGCTCTCTGCTCTCCGAGATCCTGGACATCATCCATGGGCTCAGCTGCTCAGGTGAGTAGAAAAGCCTTAAGAACACAGAACATAACAGAAAGCAAAGAGCAAGGGTGGTTTGGGGGCTCTGCAGAGGGGGACTGTGGGTCTGGGAACATTTCTTCTTCCCTGTTCCTCTTGTTCCTACTGGCTCCTGCACTACACAGTTCCCTGTTAATACAGGGCTGTGCCAGTGCTGTACTCAGCACTGCTCCCGGGCAGTGTGGCACAGAGATGCATGGGGTGGCAGGAGTGGCATCAAACCAGATGCCTTTGGAATCCATCTGGCTTTACACTGAGAGTTGTGTCACGGAGCATCCTCCTTTGGATCCTGCACAGTGCTCTCTGGCCCTGTGGTTTAATAGCTGTGGCTCCATGCTGGGCAAAATCTGCCAAAGTGCTTCTAGACCACAGCTGATACTAGCAGGAATGGCTGTGGCTGCAGAGTGGGATGTCTAAGCCATACCACCACCCTGGGCTTGAAATGGCACTACAAGAGCCAGCTCCCATGTCTCCATCTGCGGCACAGCAAACCCAAAGCCTGGACATAGGACTTGTGAGGAGCTGGGCTGTTACTGTATTTTCATATCTGTGTGTCCCCATGACAGTGTCTGGCAACTCACTCAGTGACAGGCACCGTGGCATGCTTGGTGACCCATCAGGGTGGCACTGTCAGCAGTGGAGAGGGCTGCTGCAGGTGGCTCCATGAGGAGCAGGTCCTTAGAACAATGGGAAATGATCTCTCAGAGGTGTTTTATGAGCTTTGGAACTGCATGATCAAGAGAGCCAAACAGCCGTCTTACATTGCAGACTCTCATACAGCCATCAAGAATTCTCAGCTATGATAGAATAGAATAGAATAGAATAGAATAGAATAGAATAGAATAGAATAGAATAGAATAGAATAGAATAGAATGGAATAGAATAGAATAGAATAGATAGAAGTAGAATAGAATAGTCCAGACCAGGTTGGAAGAGACCTTCAAGATCATCAAGTCCAACCTATCATCCAACACCACCTAATCACTAAACATGGCACCAAGCACCCCAGCAAGTCTCCTCCTGACACCTCCAATGAAGGTG
>CM037635.1:13716758-13776912 GCA_015227895.2 Colaptes auratus | reverse complement strand
GGATAGGATAGGATAGGATAGACCAGGTGGTAGAGACCTTCAAGATCATCAAGTCCAACCTATCATCCAACACTACCTAATCAACTAAAGCATGCAACCAAGCACCAAGTCTCCTCCTGAACACCTCCAGTGATGGTGACTCCACAACCTCCCTGGGCAGCCCATTCCAATGGGCAATCACACTCTCTGTGTAGAATTTCCTCCTCACCTCTAGCCTAAACCTCCTCTGGTGCAGCCTGAGACTGTGTCCTCTTGTACTGGTGCTGGTTGCCTGGGAGAAGAGACCAACCTCTGCCTGGCTACAACCTCCCTTCAGGTAGTTGTAGAGAGCAATAAGGTCACCCCTGAGTCTCCTCTTCTCCAGGCTAAGCAACCCCAGCTCCCTCAGCCTCTCCTCATAGGGCTGTGTTCCAAACCCCTTTTTACCATTCCCCCAGTCCTATCACTCCCTGACACGCTAAAAAGTCCCTCCCCAGCTTTCTTGTAGCCCCCTTCAGATACTGGAAGGCCACAATTAGGTCTCCTCGGAGCCTTCTCTTCTCCAGACTGAATAGCTCCAACTGTCTCAGTCTGTCTTCACAGCAGAGCAGCTCCAGCCCTCTGCTCATCCTCGTGGCCCTTCTCTAGACACACTCCAGCACATCCAGATCCTTCCTGTAACAGAGGCTCCTAAACTGGATGCAGGTACTCCAGCTGGGGTCTCACTAGAGTGGAGTAGAGGGGGAGAATCACCTCCCTTGACCTGCTGGCCACACTCCTCTTGATGCAGCCCAGGATGTAACTGGCTTTCTGAGCTGCAAGTGGACACTGGTGGCTCATGTTGAGCTTCTCATCCACCAGCACCCCCAAGGCCTTTTCTTCAGGGCTGCTCTCAAGCCAGTCCCTGCCCAGCCTATATCGGTGCTTGCATTTGGTCGTTTTGAGCCTCATGAGGTTGTCATGGGCCCAGCTCTGCAGCCTGTCCAGGTCCCTCTGGATGGATCCCTTCCCTCCAGCGTGTCTGCTGCACCACACAGCTTGGTGTCGTCAGCAAACCTGCTGAGGGTGCACTCAATGCCACTGTCCATGGCACCCACAACGATGTTAAACAAGACTGGTCCCAGGACTGAGGGACTCCATTTGCCACTGGCCTCCACTTGGACACGGACCCATATAGAAAAGACCCAAATAGAAAGAAAGGCTTTCCCATTTTCATAGATTGGGGGGGGGGGGGGAGAAAGCTGTTCAGAGAACTAATAACAACTGGCTTCAAAAAGGCATCAATTCCTGCTGTCTTGCAGCTACTACAGAGGATGAAAATGTTCAGAATGGGAAAAGCATCAATGACAACTTTTTGGGGAAAAAAAAGCAAACAGAAAAGGTAGGTCTATATTGATCAAAAGCCAGACATGGTAGAAATGGAAGCTTTGTGATAAGAAAATAACAACTCTGCTTTCTGATGACCTGTGCCAGCTACGAGAAGTATTTTAATGAGTCATTAGATAGAGTGGATGTGCACAGGCTGGGTTGCAAATCTGGGTCACTAGAAGTTCAAATAGCCTGGCTCACAGCAGGACCTGGGAAAACCACAGTTCTGTCTAATCCTTACTGAAGGGGTAAGAGGGGAAAGAGGTAGCTAGGCTGACAGAGAGCTATAAAATTCAGTAGCAAGAAAAGGACTTAAGAGAAAGAATTAGAAAACTGTGTGTAGAATGCAACATAATAGTCACCATCCCTGGAGGTGTTTGAGAAGGGATTGGATGTGGCACTTGGTGCCATGGTTTAGTCATGAGGTCTGTGGTGACAGGTTGGACTTGATGATCTTTGAGGTCTCTTTCACCCTTGGTGATTCTGTGATTCTGTGATAATCTGGCTGCAGAGAGAAGACCCAAAAGTCAGCCTGAGAAAAACAAGGGCTGAAACCTGTGGTGATGTGCTGCGCTGCCTGTATTAACTACTCTAGTATTTATCCAGCCTCTTAGACTAGCTTTGTGTCCCATGCAAGCTCTCACATAGTCATGACTAGAACTCAGGTTATCTTGAATAGACATCCCACAGTTTAGCATATTTGCTATAATAAAGGTACATCAAGGAACTGCTGTGCAGAGAGTAATTACCAAGGCTTTTGTGGCTTCTGTTAGAAACAAGACCCCTACTTTCAGAGCAAGCAAATCAAGGTTGAGCCCTACCTCAGCCTCTGGAGAACTCTCTGCAAGAAATACATTGCTCTACTGCAACAAGACATTCTGTACAAACTAGTCAAACTTTTATGCCCCCCACTGCTGTTTAGGTGGCTTGTGATAGCTCCTCATTGTGACATGCAGGCTTTCCTGGTGGCACAGGTATGGGCTGATGCCTAGGAAATATAAAGGTAAATAAATTACCATTGGATGCAAAAGGAAAACAATTATAAGGTCTAAATAATCCCATTGGCTTGCTAATAGGGATAAAAGTTAGCTGCATAAACAATTCTTTCTCTTTTTGCTTTCTTCACTCTAGCTGATACTAGCTGGTGCTTCTGCATGGCTTTGCTGACCTTGGCTGCATCCCTGGTTGTGGCGAAGTACTAGCAAGCTATACTATCTGCTTTCTCCTTTTCTCTTCTTGGGTGCTGCACTTTGGTCACAACAACCCTATGCAGTGCTACAGGCTGAGGACAGAGTGGTTGGAGACCAGCCAGGCAGAAAGGGACCCCTGGGTACTGATTGATAGTAGGCTAAACATGAGCCAGCTGTGTGCCCAGGTGGCCAAGAAGGCCAAAGGCATCCTGGCCTGCATCAGGAATAGTGTGACCAGCAGGAGCAGAGAAGTTGCCCTGTGCCCCTGTACTCAGCCCTGGTTAGGCCACACCTTGAGTCCTGTGTCCAGTTCTGGGCCCATCAATTTAAGAAGGACATTGAGACACTTGAACATGTCCAGAGAAGGGCAATGAGGCTGGGGAGAGGCCTCGAGCACAGCCCTGTGAGGAGAGGCTGAGGGAGCTCGGGTTGTTTAGCGAGAGAAAAGAGGAGGCTCAGGGAGACCTATTACTCTCTAAGCTACCTGAGGGGAGGCTGTAGCCAGGGGGGGGTTGGTCTCTTCTCCAGGCAACCAGCACCGAACAAGAGGAACAGTCTCAAGCGTGCCAGGGAAAGTTTAGCGAAGGAGAGTAAGGAGAAAGTTCTTCATGGACAGAGTCGTTGCCAGTGGAATGCAGCTGTGCCCAGGGAGGTGGCGGTGAGGAGGAGTCACCATCCCTGGAGGTGGTGTTCAAGAGGGATTGGATGTAGCACCTGAAGCCATGGTTTAGTTGTCATGAGGTGTTGGGTGACAGGTTGGACTTGATGATCTCTGAGGTCTTTTCTGACCGTATTGATTCTATGGTTCCTCTTTCCCTTGTATGGGGTGGAGTGGGGAAAGAGGGGGCAGGCTGTTTGGTAGCCCCTTGCTTTTGTCCAGAGGAGTCTGTGTTGCTTATAAATTGTAAATATATGCAAATAAGTGTGTGTGTGTGTGTGTGTAAATATATATCCTGTACATATCAGCTGCATCTCAGATTTCTAGATTTTAGATGTCTAGCTTCATTTGGGCATGTATCTAGAATGCAACTTGTTAGGTCACTATTGCAATGAAGTTCTGGTGGATTCCTAAGTTTAACAAAAGGGAAACCACCCTCCTTTTCTCTGTTCTGACCTATAGCTCTGCCTT
Source organism: Colaptes auratus (assembly GCA_015227895.2). NCBI lineage: Eukaryota > Metazoa > Chordata > Aves > Piciformes > Picidae > Colaptes > Colaptes auratus. Next base: position 13,773,246 of record CM037635.1, on the reverse strand, counting down.
ACTTTGCACAGGCTCCAGTGCTTGTCTGGCCCTGATCAGAGCTATTCCAGCTGATTAAACCAAAAGAAAACTATTGACTTTCCTAGCAAATTAATTTGTTGCTGAAGGGGCAAACCCCTCCATGGGCTCAAATGGGTACAGAACCTTTCCTTTCAACAGCAATGAGAATGGATCACCTCAAGCTGTAACAGGTAACTCTACCCATGGGCTAATTTACACCTGTGCAAAATGGAGGTCTCATCACAAAATTACAATCTCAGTGCTGTACAGCCACATCCCACCATGTCACAGCTTCTTCATCAAGAAATCTGATTTCTGAGCCTCTGCAACAAACTAATTTGCCTAGTAAATGTGTCTATCCTGTATTTGTGAAGAAAAACAAAGGATAATTGTAGTGGTTTGAGCCTCAACTGGGAGTTAAGAGCTTAGATGGGGGCAAGGCTGAGAATTCCTCCCCCTCTCCCCCGTCCTCCCTCCCAACAGACAGGAAAAAGAAAGGGAAGGAGTAAATCCACCAAGCAATAATTGGGAGTCAGCTTGGAATTAGAGAGGTAAAGAATCTTCTTTAAACTATAAATATATACATATATATATACATACACATATATACACACACACACAACACATATATATATAACAATAACAGGTAAGGGTCACAAGGGCAAGGAGCAAGGATTCATGGGAGGGAAAAAAAACCAAGAATACAAACCCAGTCTCTCTGAAGAGGTGCAGAGGCAGCAGGGAGAAGGATCAGGCCTGACCACGTGGCAGAGAAGCAGGGAGCCACCAGCAGTCCTTGTCCAAGCAAAGGCAGGGCCCAAGAGAGCTAATGGCTGCATTGACCTCCTCTTTATACCCTTGCTGGACAGGAGAGGGGGAGTGGAACAGATTAACTGTTTCCCAGGGGGAAAATGCCCTGCAGGGAGGGCAATGCTCTTACAAGCCCTCCCCCCCTTGCTTCCAGGATGGGCGTTAACCCATCACAACAATGTACTAGCATCATGTGAGGATGATGAATTATTTTTCTATCCACTGACATCTATGGAGGATGAAAATGGCATTCTCTGAGTATCCAAAGATCCCAGAGGAGCAGGAGACTTCCAGCCTCCTAATGCTAATTTTGAGCAGTCCTTTGTACAACTCCACATTCGAAAGGCCAAAGGAAACCTCACGTTATTCCAAGAATGAACCAGAATAGCCAAGGTAATAATAGACCTGGCATCCTAAGTAAGCCTAGAGGAAACAGTGCTACAGTGCTGTTATGTGAATTAAAGCAGTCATGCTATGTGTGATTCAATCAGTGAGGAGTTAAAGAGTAGGAATGTAATGAAAGCAAGTCCACATGGCTTCACGGAAACAAGTCTTGACAAGCAGGCCTGACTTCACTTTTTTATGAGATTACAGGTTTGTTTGATCAAGGTAACCACATGGATGTGATAGACTTGGACCTTCCTAATGAATTTGATTTACTACTGCTTGACATTTTGATTAAAACATTAGCATTATATAGCCTTAATAAAACACATTAAATAGATTAAGATCTGGCTAATTGATAGAGTTCAGCAAGCTGTTCTAACCAGATACTCAGCACTGACTGGGGATATTTTTAGTGGGGTTCTGCAAGCAGGAACACTATGCTTGCTGCTATTTGATGTTCTGGAATTACACAGAAACACAGAGAATAATGGCAAATGTCCCACAGTATAATGAGGAATGGGCGGCTATGGAAAGTCACAGGGTTTGCCTGTGGACTGGCATAAATGTGTTTCTGGTATTTGATTCCATCCCTTCTCTTCAGTTCTGCACAAGCAGGAGGTTCTCTTACAGGGTACAGTTGCAAGGCTGTAGCCCAGTCAGCTACAGATGGGCATAAAGTGATTTCAAGGTCCAGAGGGACGTTGACAGAATGGACAGATGGGCAAGGTCCAACATGATGGCATTTACAAGTCCAAGTGCCAGGTGCTGCACTTTGGACACAACAACCCCATGCAGAGCTACAGGCTGGGGTCAGTGGCTGGAGAGCAGCCAGGCAGAACGGGACATGGGGGTACCAATTGACAGCTGGCTGAACATGAGCCAGCTGTGTGCCCAGGTGGCCAAGAAGGCCAATGGCATCCTGGCCTGGATCAGGAATAGTGTGGCCAGCAGGAGCAGGGAAGTCATTGTGCCCCGGTACTCAGCACTGGTTAGGCCACATCTTGAGTTCTGTGTCCAGTTCTGGGCTCCTCAATTTAAGAAGGACATTGAGACACTTGAATGTATCCAGAGAAGGGCAACGAGGCTGGGGAGAGGTCTCAAGCACAAGCCCTAAGAGGAGAGGCTGAGGGAGCTCGGGTTGTTTAGCCTGGAGAAGAGGAGGCTCAGGGGAGACCTTATTGCTCGCTACAACTACCTGAAGGGAGGTTGTAGCCAGGAGGGGGTTGGTCTCTTCTCCCAGGCAACCAGCATCAGAACAAGAGGACACAGTCTCAAGCTGTGCCAGGGAAAGTTTAGGCTGGAGGTGAGGAGAAAGTTCTTCTCAGAGAGAGTTGTTAGCCATTGGAATGTGCTGCCCAGGGAGGTGTGGAGTCACCATCCCTGGAGGTGTTCAAGAGGGATTGGACGTGGCACTTGGTGCCATGGTTTAGTTAGCCATGAGGTGTTGGGTGACAGCTTGGACTTGATGATGTCTGAGGTCTTTTCCAACCTTAGTGATTCTATGATTCTATGATTTCTTTCAGGAGTCATCTATTTTAACTACTAACTCATGTATTATCAAAAGGAACAGTATGAATCATTAAAACCTTGTAAACAGCGAAACCACCTCTTACTGAACACCTCTACATGTCTTCCTTGAAACTACCAACAATACAAGCCTGAGATTAAAATATGTTTGCAGCTTTACAAAGTCAAGAAATTATGGCCCAATTTGCTGCCAAAAAAAAACCCAACAAAACATGAAAGCCAGATGATGTAAGCAAAAAGTACCTAAAAGAGAGCTGACCAAAACATGACCAACACACAAAGCATGCACAATCTCTACTACTATCACTTTCTGATCAGCTGCTTTAAGCACATCGTTCCTGATTCTCCATTTCCTTGGTCAGCTCTTGAATCATACTGTGATTAGAAAATGCTGAATTAATCTTAGTCTCCTTGTCCAGGTTTGAGTCTGACCAGGGCTTTTATATATATATTACTACATGTAATATATTACTTACAGGATGGCCAAGGGATCAGGCCTAGCCAGCATGGATTTAGGAAGGGCAGGTCCTGCCTGACCAACCTGATCTCCTTCTATGATCAGGTGACTGCCTGGTGGATGTGGGGAGGCCTGTGGATGTGGTCTACCTGGACCTCAGCAAGGCCTTTGACACCATCCCCCACAGCAAACTCCTGGCCAAGCTGGCAGCCCATGGCTTGGACAGGAGCACACTGCGTTGGGTTAGGAACTGGCTGGAGGCTGAGCCCAGAGAGTGGTGGGGAATGGTGCCATATCCGGCTGGAGAGGAGGAGACTGAGGGGTGGTGCTCTCTACAACTACCTTAAGGGAGGTTGTAGCCAGGCAGAGGTTGGTCTCTTCTCCCAGGCAGCCAGTACCAGAACAAGAGGACACAGTCTCAGGCTGCGCCAGGGCAGGTTTAGACTGGATGTTAGGAAGAAGTTCTATACAGAGAGAGTGATTGCCCATTGGAATGGGCTGCCTGTGGAGGTGGTGGAGTCACCTTCTTTGGAGGTGTTCAGGAAGAGGCTTGATGGGGTGCTTGGTGCCATGGTTTAGTTGTTTAGTTGTTTAGGTGGGTTGTATGGTATTGTATTGTATTGTATTGTATTGTATTGTATTGTATTGCATTGCATTGTATTGTATTTAGGTGGGTTGGATTGGTTGATAGGTTGGACGCGATGATCTTGAAGGTCTCTTCCAACCTGGTGTATTGTATTGTATTGTATGTAGTCTCAAGCTTCCCTAAGCCAAAATCAAAATGAGATTTCATATTAATTTGGGGGCTTTTAGACTGTAAAATGTGCTCTGTTTTCCAGCAAAATCTTGCTAGCAAACTGTTATCAACATCTGATTTCTGTTTGACCTTGCAGAACAAGATGACTGATAAAGGTAAAAGATCCTATCCAGAAGAAAACATTGAAGACTACACTCTCTTCTTTTCCTATCTAAAACACAGACTCAGAGACATACATCCCCCATTGTACTGGGGGATCTTATGTCATGTCTTGTGTACCAATTTAACATCTAGGATGTTTCCACATTTTCATCATTTTGTAAGTCTATTATTAAAACACTTGGCATCAAAACTGTGCCACTGTAGAAGTGTCCTACCAAACATCAGCACCACCTAAACAGAGGGGAAAACAGCAACTGAATGCCTTGTCTACTGGGTTTTTCTGGGGTGGGGGGTGGTGTTTCTCTACTATACAACAAAATCTTTTTCTGTGTCAAAATCAAACTGTTCTTTTCTCTTTTCTTCCCTTCAAGAGCAGAACTCCTCCCCTAGGTCATTCAATGGTCCTCCTTTCCGTGCATGTCATCACTATTACTGTGTTTTCCTCTGCCTTACGCTGTCCTGTCTACCTCTGCCCTAGCTCAGCTTCCAGGTTTGTGTCTGGCTTAAAGCAACATTTTCAAAAGGATCCACGTGATAGGGAACTGAGTTTTTAAATAGAACTGCTCAGTGTTTTCTTGGGTAGTATCTGTTTCTGGCTGGTTTTTTGTTTCCTGCAAATCTGTTTTCCTAAGCAGCACATTGGCAGTGTGAGGGTCCTTGCCATTTGGATTGCCTGAGGTAGTATCTAATCATCAATACTCAACTCTTCATACTGACTCTCTGAAAGACAAATGCTATTGGTATTCAAAAAAGGTCTGCATCATATTTCACTTCCAAATGCTTTTTGTCATTCTCCTAATTTTGGTCTTTCTTCACTTAAAACTAACTATCTTATTTCCAGCCTCCCTAGAACTGTGGGACCAGTACATTATCAGTTTTCTTGCCCTAGCACCCCCTCACTCCCAGTCTTCTCTCTTCTTCCAGGTCTGTCTGTGACATTTTCTTCCTACTAATTATTTAATTTTTAATCTCACCTTCCCATTTCCTATTCACAATTCATGTTGTTATCTTTCTTTTTGGTTTTGTTAGCCTCCTCTTTTATTCACTTGCATTGCTTTGCAGTGAACAAAGAATGGAATGGAATGGAATGGAATGGAATGGAATGGAATAGAATAGAATAGAATAGAATAGAATAGAATAGAATAGAATAGAATAGAATAGAATAGAATAGAGTAGACCAGGTTGGTAGAGACCTTGAAGATCATCATGTCCAACCTATCATCCAACACCACCTAATCAAATAAACCATGCAACCAAGCACCCTATCAAGTCTCCTCCTGAACACCTCCAGTGACGGCAACTCCACCACCTCCCTGGGCAGCCCATTCCAATGGGCATCACTCTCTCTGTATAGAACTTCTCCTAACCTCCGCCTAAACCTCCCTGGTGCAGCCTGAGACTGTGTCCTCTTGTTCTGGTGCTGCTTGCCTGGGAGAAGAGACCAACCTCTGCCTGTCTACAACCTCCCTTCAGGGAGTTGTAGAGAGCAATAAGGTCACCCTTGAGTCTCCTCCTCTCCAGGCTAAGCAACCCCAGCTCCCTCAGTCTCTCTTCATAGGGCTTGTGTTCCAAGCCGCTCACCAACCTCGTTGCCTTTCTCTGGACATGCTCCAACAAGTCAACAACCTTCCTAAACTGAGGGGCCCAGAACTGGACACAGGACTCAAGGTGTGGCCTAACCAGTGCAGTGTACAGGGGCAGAATGATCTCCCTGCTCTTACTGGCCACACTGTTCCTGATGCAGGCCAGGATGCCACTGGCCCTCTTGGCTGCCTGGGCATATCAGTAGGATGTGACATTGTTCCGAGAGCTTGATTTGAGTTTTGACTTCTCCTTATTCTCCAAACCCCTGCACTTATCTCTTTGAAGATTTGCTGGCTCAGTTCCATGCTCATTTTCATTTCTGTCTCCTAGCCATAGTCTTCATATCTTTTGTTTCACAAAGAGATTTTTCTTTTCCTTTTCTTTTGGTATTCTGGCTACAGAAACCTATAAACCTTCCCAGTTTCATCAGTGATGTATCCTTTATTTTTCATGAGGACATAAGCAAAGCAACAGCAAAGCAACTTCACTGGAGTCTTTTTAATATTCAGATGGGAAATACCTCTGAACATAAAGAAATTATCTGAAGTGGGGGAAAAAATAAAGCACGCAGCTTAGTGCAAGAAGCCAAAATAAGCACTATTACCATGCTTTACAGAACCCTAAGGTTTGCAAACACCAGGTTAGAGTGGCTATCAGAACCATGAAAAGAGCTCCTGAAGAATCTGCAAAATGAGAAGAGGAATGGGCACCACTTCTATGGTCTTGTTTTTACTCTACTCTACTCTACTCTACTCTACTCTACTCTACTCTACTCTACTCTACTCTACTTTACTAGGATAGGATAGGATAGGATAGGATAGGATAGGATAGGATAGAATAGAATAGAATAGAATAGAATAGAATAGAATAGAATAGAATAGAATAGAATAGAATAGAATAGAATAGAATAGAATAGACCAGGTTGGAAAAGACCTTTGAAGAGCTGCTATGTACTTAGTACTGCTCAGGTTTGTTCCTTACACCATTTCAGTCAGTTGCAAGCTTCCAGACACGTTGACAGCACTGTGCCATGAGTCATTTTTAATAGCTACCTCATTTGTTTCTGACCTGAATAACCTTTTTTTTTTTTAAACAGAATCTCGGGTGCAGTGTAACACCGTTCCTTAATGTTCCTTCTGCTGCACTGAGCTTGAGGGGCCAGAGAGCAGTTTTACACCAACTTCCACGGGGAATCACCATCACACAGCTGGAAGGGCAACCTCTCGGGAAGGGAAATAGGATTTGTACCCTTTGTGAAGAGGGCTGGAATCCAACCCGCCCAGACCGCTCTGTGCCCCTCCAGGAAATGGGAGACTCCCGCTTCGCTCAGGGCCCCGCTGTCACCACCAGGACCCTTCCCTCCCGTGACACTTTGGGTTTGTTAAGCGCAGCTTTCCCCACTGACAGAAACTAAACCGGGCTCTGTCCCCCCTGCTCCCCTCTCCCTTGGCCCTCAAGCCTCCGCCGCGGGGAGCTCTTGGCTCTCAGAGCGGCCGCAGCACTGCGCACCCCGGCGTCGCTAGCCACTGCCGCCGCAGTAGGGCGGAGCCGCGCTGTGCGCCGACATCAGCTTGGCCCCGCCCCCGAGGACACTGCGACACCCGATTGGGCTGGAGGCGGGGCGTGGCGGAGGTGAGGCTCCTCATAGCCTCCTGAGCGGAAGGAAACTTGCGGTGCAGCCCTTCCTATTGGTGAGAGCACGTGCCCATCTGAGCAGCACCCCAATCAGAGGCCGCGGATCACAGCGGCGGTCAGCCATACCGTCCCCTGCCGTAGCAAGTTGTCGGCCTGCGGCTCTGCCGACCGCCGAGCCTTTGGAAAGCAACTCCCGCCCTCCTCCCCGCTCCGCCATTCGCATCCACCTAACTTGCCCTCAAACAACCAATCGAAACTTGCCGCTGCTGTCAATCACCAACCTTTGCCCCACCTTCCCCCAGCGAGGGGAGGTTCAGGCGCTCTGCTGCGCGCTGGTTGCAGCGGGCGGGGCGGTGAGGGGAGGGGAGGAGGGGAGAGGAGGGACGCGAAGGAGGAGGAGCTGTGGCTGCTGCCGCCGCTGGCCGAGGTTTCAGTACCTCGGAGAGCGGCTGCGAGAAAGCAGGGCAGGCAGGAGCCGCTGCAGCCGTCCGGACCCGCAGCTGCTCTCTGCTTACCTGCCCTCCTCCTCTCCCCTCCTGCCCTGCCCCTCGCAGCGCCAAGCACACGCAGCCCCAGGGACTGTTAGGAAGCGTCGCCTCAGAGCGAGCGGCAGCGCCAGGCGCCTCTGCCCGCTCACCACCTTCCCCACTCCCCTGCCGGCGCTGAAGGAGTCCGGTACCCCGGGGGCACGGCGACTGCACAGGCTCGGTGAACCGGGACGGGCGGGAGGGTTGTCCGTCACCTTAGGGACGGGACAGGTGGTCAGCCCGGGGGTGGCCGGGCTGGCCGAGGGGGTCGCTCCTTACCGTCGGTCATTCCTCACGGGTGGGTGGTGAAGAAAGTGAGGGGTTCCTTTCCCGGCCGGGATCCCGGGGGTGGGCAGAGAGGAAGATCAAGGGCAGAAGCGGCTGCCGGGCACTTGCTGGGGTGGGCAGATAACTGGATAGCAGGAGTCGCGACAGCAGCTGTGGGAGGAGAGCGTTGGCGGGGAGAGGGAATCCGCTCCCCCGAAACCCCGGGGGCAGAGATAGCCCTGGCTTGAAAGGCTTTTGAGGGGAGAGGAAATTGAATATATAGCCAGATTTTTGCGGTTTGGTTAATCAAGTAACGAAGCCAAATCCTAGGCAGGGAAGGTAGATGGAGCCTACTTTTTGGATGCTGCTTTGATTTTGTTGTTGTTGTTGTTGTTGTTATTAGTTTTCTTTTAAATTTACTTTTCCTTTTTCACCACTGTTAAATGTGGATTTTCTGAGAGACCCCGATGGTGGTTGTTGCGTTGCCCCTTGTTTGAACATAAATCTTAGTTCTGCTGCTTGTGGAATATTTTTTTTTTCTATTTTATTTTATTTTGTTTTGTTAAAAACAAAGACCTTTCCAGGCAGCTTTTCCGTCTGACAAAATGAAGCCTTTGTATTTTTCGGTCAATTTTACCTAATATCGGCGTTCTGTTCGGTACGAGAGACTTAAAGTGCTGCCTCACTCGGAGGGACCGTTGAGGACTTTTTTTTTTTGCTACATGTAGCTGAATGTGTTGCGACACATCTTTGCTCCCCCCTCTAACCTGCCGAAAGATTGTTCCAAAATGAAGAAATTTAATTTTCGCAAAGTTTTGGATGGTTTAACTGCCTCATCCCCTGGTGGAAGTAGCGGTGGTGGCAGTGGTGGTGGTGGAAGTGGGGCTGGTGGTGGCTCCGTGCAACCAGGAGGGACTGCAGGAGCTGCAGGGACACCCAGGGAGGAGATCCAGGAGACGCTCACTTCGGATTATTTTCAGATTTGTAAGGTAAGGGTTATGGCTTCTTTTGGTTTGTTTCTCTTTTGCCGTGAAAATAACAACAAGCTACGTGTTGTGTGGGGGCAGTAATATGATACCAGTAAGCCTCTCACTTGAGAACTGCAGTGGTTGTATAAGGACTTTGGAATGAAAAGGCAGAGATCCCGTTGATGCTTTTTTTCCTTCCTGCTGCAGAGTTGGGGTAGACACTAAATTAATAAAAATCTTCATTTCAGCTTTCAGGGACAAATCCTAAGTTCCTGCTTGGACCCCAAACGACTAACAAGGTTGTGATCAGGAAAGCAAATAAATTGGGGCTAGCACATTTGCAAGTTGTTAGAAATTGAAGATGTTCTACATCTACTCCCCTTCCTCGCTCCTCTCATTCCCTCATCCTTTCTTTCCCTCTATTAAGAAAAAGGCCAAGCTGGAAATGAAAGACAGTGCAGTGATTACTAGCACTTCAGTTATTTGTAAGGGGTTGGAAGTAGATTCAGAACATGGATTTTTAGCATTAGTACTGAAGATTTTGATTGTATGATAATAATGGGACAGCATGAATACCAAAAGTTGCCCAATTCCCTTGGCATTGCTTTTATGTATTGGTTAGGTCCTTAAATGAGGATTTGAGTAGAGAGCATAAGATATCCCTGTGTGTTTAATGTTTTGTAGCGGTTTTGTGCCACAGAGCTTTCAGTGTTGTTCTTAAATGCACAAGTAAAATCAGTACACATTATCTGGTACTTCTGGAACAGCCCTGGAATACAAAAATCATCCTCTTGTAATGACGACCAAAAGCAGAAGGAGAGATTATATTATGACCTTCTGCTGTTGATCTTTAGTTTTGGCATTAATTCTGCTGGCTATGCTAGAAGTTTTTGTCTGCTAATGTTATTTTGCTTAGGAGCTTCAACCCAGAAGCTTTTTTAATTACTGCAATTTACATTATTAAAAGTAAATGAACTTTACCTGTTAGTTATACTTGCCTTTTGTTGGTCAGATCCCAGCTGATTTGAAATTTAGGTTGTGGCCAACTCTAGCACATTCTTTTTGTGTTTGGGTAAAAAGGAAGGAATATAAACAAACCAGACAGTCCTGTAAGGCAGTTTGTGTGCACATCTGAACCTTTGGAGTACACAGTTTTCCTGCTCTCAGGTACTAGGATTGTAATTCTGTTTGGTTTTTGGCTACAGTTGGTGTCAAAACTCTTAGAGAGTTCAGAGACAGAAAGATGGGGAGCCGTGACTTTGAAGTGTCTAAGACCTTTGGAATAGCTTCTACATAATTCAGATTTCTGGAGTTTTTATTGTGCTTTGCCATCCTGCCACAAAACCAATTAATGCATTTTTTTTGAGTCTAAATTCTTTTGTAGTTTTAATAGTGTCAGTGCATTAGAATCAGACCTGTTTCCTGGGGCTGAATTTGACTTCTTAAGTGCACAGTAACTTAGCATTTTGTGACTCTGCAGATGCTCAGCACAGTGGTATTCCCTTCATGCCACTTCAGTAAAAAGACAATGCAAATAATCGAGGTACATTAAAATATTGGACTGTCTGTCATCCTGAGGCTTCAAACTAAGGCTAAAACTCAACACAGTTCTTCCTTTTTAATCTACTGAATAGTGCTAAAGATCTGCCTTCGGTATGAGATGTTAATTTTGTGTTGTGTATTGGCAAAAATAGGGAATGTGAGAGAAATTATTTTCAGCCTGATCTCCATTGTTTCACTTCTTTGGCTTGCTATTACTTGAAGGCAGTTGGTGTTATGTTCCGATACATCTACTTGGAAACAGACATCTCTTTGGAAATGCATCTGACAGATCTACTTGGAAATAGAGCTACTTAGGTGTACAGGAATATGTCCTTTTAAGAAGGTTTCAGCAGGCAGTATTTGCCTGTCATAGCTCTCGAGTTAAAATGTTCTCAACAAAGTAAATATTTGTGTGGGAAGGCTATTGGTTGCTTGCAGCATCACTTGCTTATGCATGCATGGTACTGCAGAAGTCTACTCTATAGTGTACAAAATACCAGCTTCCTTTTCTTCAAGACACAAAATCCTGCTGAAAGAAAACTTCTAAAACAGTGATTATGTGCCTCTAAAATACCACAATGTTTATTCAACAGGATCTACTTAATCATCTGTGTTAGTTTTGTAACCTTACAATCATGTTTGAGTGAACCAACAAATCCCCACAGGCCCCGATCCTGTGTTTTGTACTGGGCAAGTCTACCAGAGGCAGCGGGACTTGACGCAGGCACAGCTTTCACCCTGCATGCTTCAGCGTGCAGGTTCTGAGCCATCATTTGTACCTCAGTAACTCTGAATTAAACTAGAAAATACAGCAAGGCACATAGCAATCCGAGCTTTGCCTTCCCTGAGCTTTTGTTGGGCAGCACTTCTGCTATTTTAATTGTAAAGTTACGTAAGTTATACAGGCTGCATACTTAAGGATCCATGATCTGTGAGCCTGCTGCACACAGAGCCGAGTGAAGCTAACGGCAGTGTTGGTTTGTCATGATCTACAGGATCAAGGCAGATGGACTTGCAGCCTAAGTAGCTGCAAACCACAACTGCAACCCCCAAACTGTTTTCCCTTCCTTTGTTGTTTTATGAAATCTTCATTTAGATGTGAAACATAAAAGCTGACTCATACTTAAGAATTAAAGGGCCTTAGCCTGCAGTTTTTGTTTGAATAAATTGCTTTTCTGAAGTTTGTGGGACGTCTGCTGGGCAAAAAAACAACAGATCAAATCCTCTACCACAACACTGTTTTCATTTGGAACTCACCTGAATTCATTGGTAAAACACCTGAATGCTGTCTCTCACTTTGGTGACATTTTTAGGGTGCTTGCTCCCACAGTGTCTTTTTGAGATCCAGATTGGAACTTAAGTAAATGTAATATTTCATTTTACACTGAGATGTTCACAATGACTTACTTCTGGCATTTGTATTTAAATCATTAATGTAATTGTGTATTTTGAAAGACTAAAAAATAAGTGGCTGCAGTCTTTTTAAACCGTGGTGAATCTATATGTTGGCACCCTTTGCAATTGTATTTTGTGACAATAGGAAGCCAAGGTAGAGTTTATGCTGTAGCTATGCTGCTCTTGGGATTTGGGTATCCAAGTGAAATTCATGAAAATATTGATTATGTTTCACATTAATCAAATTGAATGTGTGAGATAGCAACACCATGCCAAAAATCAGGTAAGGTCCAGTAGAGCAAATGAACAGTGCCTGTGTTCATTTTAATGGGGATAGACCTGGTCTCCTCAGTTTTACTGCTTTGTATTTTCCCTCTGTATATGCAGGGGCTTTTCCTAGCAAAGATTTATTAGGATTGCCTATGTTTGTCCATAGCTCATAGAAACCAAAATAAAGAACTGGGAAGAGATGCCAAGTTAATATAGGAAGTGAGAAGATCATAGTTAGCATGTGGTAAGTCATTGGTAAGTCATTTGAGTGGAACTTTGAGCATAAAGAACATAAAAGGAAGAAACAGTGACTTTATTACTTCAATTGTTAGGGCATGATGCAGTTGGGAAAAAACCACCCTGATTAAGAATGAAGATGCACATTTTTTTTAACATGGAGTGCATATTCTCCATGAAACTAAGTCTCCAATAGGGAACTGCTTCTGCTTTTCTTGAAGAACACTCATAGGGCTGAATTTCTAGAGCATGATGTTAATTGCTTTATGCAGAACATGCTTGAAATCAAGACATCAGTTAAGAGTATAGTAGCAGTTTCACTGGACTAGATGTACGAATGATCTAGTCCAGTATGCTTTCTTTAGCTGTAGGCAGCATCTGGATTCCCTAGAAGAGGTTCAGGAAAGCCTGAATTAATCATCTCCTCACACAATTATTCCCCAGCTGCTGATGCCTTTAAACTCCAAAGCATGAGATTTGTACTCTCTTCAAAAAGTGATCTTCAAGAATATTACTGGGTAATCTTCTTACCTAATCAACGTTCCTTTGGATCTTGCTGTGTTGTTCATGTTGATAATGCAGCCATTAGCTTTGGTATGTGCTTTGCCCAGGCTTTAAACCAAACCGATGGAGGCCAGGAGTGGTTTAGGTTTTTGTTGAAACTGGTATGGAAGCCCACAGCTGACTACAGTTGTGCCTTCCTAGCCCTACTTAGCTTTGACAAAAACAGGCCCTCAAGATGCATCAAAGCAGTAGGTGATTAAAGTACCTTAATTATCTATGTTTCCTACAAGGTGGCCTTACATTTCAGTTCCCAGGGTTTCTAGCTTTATTTTGTCAGCCCCTAACATCGAGTCCCTCTGACGGCAGTCGAGTAAATGCAACATGACATTACAGTTCAATGGTAATAGAGAGGTGCTGCATTTGTGGAGTGGCAGTTTAAGAGCAGTTCTGCAGGAGCACAATAGTTCTATTTTGAGTTATGAGGAAGAATAATGTTTAAATCTTTGTAATAAGCTGTAACAGCTACAGCATTCAGGTAGCTGGAGCTGTTAATCTGTGTTTCCTTCGTAAGGCCATGCAGGGGGGTAAAAACAAACCCCAACAAACCAAAATGTGTGTGAATTGCTACATTTCAGAGAAAGCCCATTTCAAATTCATTATTAACTCTTGCTTGAAAGTGTTCAGAGATCATTTGGTACCTAAATGGCAATAAGGTAATTCTGGAAGGATTTTTCCCTATATACAGTAGTTTGGATCTACTGTTAGGTGCAAAACCCTGGTCTGTTTAAAACTAGATCGTTGTAAGTGACACAAAAGTCTCTTCCAACCTGGTTAATTCTATTCTATTCTATTCTAGTCTAGTCTAGTCTAGTCTAGTCTAGTCTAGTTTACATCTGTAATCAGAGGGCAGTAAATTTATTAAATGTGTAGTAAGCATAATGTATTTGTCTTTTTTTTCAACTGTATTAATTAGAAGTGGGACTCATCAGTGGTAAAGGGCATAAAAGCTTGGGTTTTAAGAAGCTTGAATGTTTTAAGCTACCTGCAGTTGTATAACTGCACTCCCCTGTTTTGTTTGTTGGAAATAACTATGCTTTGGCCCTGTTATTCTGGACTGTTACTCAAATACTAATACATTAACACAGGTCCTTCATGGCCAACACATGCAATTACATCTTCAAAGCCATTTTAATACTCAAGGTTGCAAAACAAAGCACTCAGAAGTTCCAGATTTCTTAAATTAGGTTTCCTTATTTATACAACCTTTAATTACGTGATTTATGGTCAGATTTACTAATGTGAATAGTGTTTGCTCAGTGGAAAGCACTTCAGTATTTCTTTGCATACATAGAACTCGAGGCATACCTGAATATTAAGTTCCCCATGGACTTTTCCAGCAGAAGTTCTTGCCACTGTAATTTTGAAAGCTTTCTAAACATCAATGAACAGATAATTCATGATATTTCTGTGAGTTGGTTATTCCAGCTGTATAGATGAGGAGGCAAGACACAGAGAATCCCATATGATAGGCTGTTTAGTGCCCACTGGTTTTGAGTCTTCATTTTTGACCTGCTTTGAATCAGATTTCCTTTTCCCAGCATGTTTAATGTTTGTGTATCACTTGCACCCTTCCTTTATGCTTCCCATTGTTTTTACATTCTGTTGAAAGGATTGTGCACATCTACAGAGTAGACTTTAGGCTGGTTACTCATACTGTCCATTTCTATGTCCACCTTAGATAGTCAAAGCAACTCTGAATTTCCCTTCTTTCTCAAATGACTATAGATGGAATTGAGGCTCCACACTGAACCTGTGAATTGTACCCATAATGGGTATCATCTACTTCCAAAATGGAATAGCAGCCACATGTGAACAGTTGAATTCATGGGCCTTGGCTTGATCATTTATGAAACTAAGTGATAAGGGCTTTGAGAGAATTTCCTTTCTGCAATTGTCTATCTGGATTGTACCTTGTACATTCCTGTTTTGTGCTAAATAGACAAGTTTGGCAGATAGCAGGTCTTCAACTCTGTACTTTTGGTTTATCCATAGGACAGACCAGACTCTACCAGGCATGGAGCGAAGCAAAAGTTCAAATGCCAGAAAAAGATAATTTAATCAATGTCTTTGTGGTGGGGTGAGAAAGTTCCCCCCCACACACACACAAAGAAAGAAACCACAGCTAGCTCAGTTCAGAAAAGCAGATGAAAGCTATATTTACAGGCATAAATGGAATGCAATGAATATGTACACAAATATACAACATTTACAATATATACAGAAACACACAGCAATGAACGCTATGCAGAAAAGCCTTTTCCCTCCAGCTGGCCAGGGGGGTTCCCTGAACCCCCCTCTCTCCCTCCCTATCTCCCCTTTTTTCCCAAAAAGGGTTAGAGAGAGAAAGGCAATTAAGGAAGAAAAATTCTGTTAGCTCAAAGCGTATGCAAGAATTAGTTCTCTTATCTGGTTAGCTTTGTTAATTCAAGGTCGCTCCTGCTTAAGAGAGAGAGAAGCCGATCAGCCCACAGGACAGAGAAGAACAGACTGAACTAACAGAACCCAACCCCAAAGCTGCACTCCACCAATCCACCAATGAAATTAGTTTAGACTATCTTGGTTTTGTTTAAATATCAAAAACATTCAGCCAGAGTGTTCAGCAACTGTCTCTTTCTTAAAGGCATAGCCTCAACCGGTCAGAGTCTTCAAGAAGAGAACAAAATCACGTTCCACAGATTATTTTTTAGGTTGTGAGTATTCTAAATGTAATGCTTTTTGTGGTTGATTTTGAATTGTTATCAATGTAAGAATTATAGAGTCTTCTGAATTGGAAGGGGCCCATGAGTGCAACTCCTGACTCAGCACAAGGCAACCTAAAATGTAAGCCATTTAATATAAGTTTGTGTGCCATTTCTAGTGGGATTTCTTTTGGGCCTTTTTTTTAAATCCAGAGATTAATTTCATTTATTTTAATCATGTGAAGTCCTTGGATAGAGAACTGAAATTCAGGATGTACTTTTTCCTCACAAGAAAGAGAGAATGTCCTTCTTCACAGAAAGTTTATATTAAGGATAGCTCAATATTGCCTTTGGTCAGGAGTCACTTTTTAATAGGCAGGTGTTGAGATACCAGACTGTCATAACTGAACTTCAGTCTTCTTTCCCTGAGCTAAGGATGAGATTGTGAAATCCTTGGGTATCTTGGAAATGGTGTGGGGGGAAAAAAGGAACATACTGAGGAATACAGTGTCTTCACTTTACATTGCAGAGGCCAGACTCCTGCAATCTGGAGTGGTGAAGCTGTCTCTCATTCTGTGAGAACTGTACTGAATTTATACCTGAGACACAGTGCTTTTCTCACCAAGTTAATTCCAATCCCCAAGTTTTCTCTTACTGTCTCTCCTTTATCTTGTGATCCATCATTTTTATCCCCCTGACTGCTATTTCCTGCTCGTGCCACCACTTAGTTAATAAGACATTTTCTCACTACGGTAGTGGGAAAACTGATTTTGAATCTCTTCTGGGAGGATGGAGGAAATTCAGCTCGGTTGGCCTATATCTCAGGGAGTGTTTTGATCCTAGAGCTGCTATGTGACACATCAGTTGTATAAGCATCTGTTTTTCAACTTATTTCTGAAAGAAAATATTTCTGAAAATAATTTTTTCAAAGAAATGACTGAGAAATTACTTAGAGGCTCGTGAGTGAAAATAGTAAGTTGTTTAGATTGTTCCCTTTTCTTCTTCCAAGTAGAAATACATATACTGCCTAAAACATGCAGCTGTCCTCAGCAGAAGTGGACTAAATCTAAGGCAGAACCTCTTTCTCACTTAGATGAATGTTTGTTCCTATCTGACTCTGAAGCATCTGATACTCCCCGGTGCATGGTATATGCCAGAATCCCTTTTTGAGGTCTGTGTGAAAATACTGTGAAATGTTAGCATTAGTACAATCATTTCACCAGCAGAGAAAGGGAAGCACTTGAGAAGTGAAGTAATATACCCCAAGCTAAATGAATGCAGGGGTCTATTGGCTATTCTAAAACCAAGTGTTTATAAAAGCAGCTTATAAGGGATATATTAATTTGTCACAGTGTATGTGGGGGGAAAATTAGAGGACTGTGCAGTTGGAAGTATAAGTAAAGTGCATCTGTGCAGAGGACAGAAAGCAATATTGTTAGGTACAGATGGCTGGCAAATATGCTTAAATGTAATAAGATATTATCTGTGCAGTGCTGTGTCTATCCCTGACAGATCACCAATGAAGATTATGAATACTAAAAAATACTAGAGACAAGCTGTTGCCGGTAGCTAGGGTCAAAGTCCGATGAGATATACTTTTTATGGTTCCCTTGAAGTCAAGTTGTGTGCAGCACTGAAAAAAAAAATAAACCATGGCCCTTAAATATTTAAGGCTTTGAGTTGATCAGTGCACAAATTCAAAAGTAGCCTCCCTGAATGTAGTGGTTTATGTGGAGATACAGGTGTATATGGTACCAGCTCTTTTTGTACAACCTGAATCCAGTGAATTGAAAATGATTGCTTACATTTCATTAAAAAAAAAGATCTGCTGTGCAAGAATGCTGTGAGGTCAAACACCCAGGAGTCAGGTCTCTTAGTCAGCTAGTATTTAATTGCATCTATGTGTGTGGTAATCCAGTCTTTATCACACACTTTTATTTTCTCATTTTGTCTGCTTATGTTTTGTTCCTGTACTCCATCACATCCTGGCTTGAACCGTACAGGAAGAACAGATGCTGTTTTGTGTGTGCAGTTGTTCTTGTGGGAAAACCTCTGCATCAGCCACTGGACATCACCAAAAATAATAAAAAGGAAAAAGGGTCATGCCAAATAACTTATGAATGCTCATCTCTGCTTTCTTCATCCCACTGCATCTATGGTATCCCTTAAGGACAGACGTGCGCTTTCGGTTACACCTGTCTGGCATCAGCTGTGTTACAGACACATTCCATTATAGCTGTGGATAAAAGTTAATTGTCCAGGATCCAACACACACACACACACACATTTTATTAGTTGTTTGCTCCTACATCTATTTTTAAACGCTCACAGAATGAGGCAAAGGCAGGAATACGCTATGTGGTTATGTAAACACTGATCTGATTCTTAGGATCTTTGGATATCGTATCTTCATTTGTGCCTGTGAGCTATGCCCTTGGTAGCTTTATGGGCAATGCAGCAGAAGATACTAATGTGTGTGTGATCTTCTGGATTTCACTGCTGTTAGAGGGCATAAAGCTGCCACAAAATATCTCCCATTTAATTTGGAACACGTCCTCAGCATAGACGAGGTACTGGCCGGTATCTCCAAATTCCATTCTGGGTTCCACAGGAGAAAAGGAGTCTTTACACTGCATACAGTTATGCATGCAGAAAGAAGGCAGGACAAAGATTAATTATGAATTAGCAGTAAGTAGCCTACAATGTTGCAAATGCTAGTAATGAAATCTGGTAATAGCATTTGTATACAGGAGGGCCAAATCCTGCTGCAAAATGAAAGGTTTTCCCAGGAACACAGGAGGAATACAGGGAATAGAAAAGCAGAGTTTTAACACCCTGTTTCTATAGCTTTAAAACAGCAAAAAAAAGCCCCTTTCAGGAACTTAGTCATAGTAGCAAATTTTTCTTCCATCAGAGTGGCATGTAATTTTTCTTGAAAAATGTTTTTAATTCCTCATCACAGCTGTTTGGGGTTTTTTAAAATCTATTTTATTTTTAATTTAAAGTACAACAAATAGGACAGGATAAGATAGGGTAGGATAGGATAGAATAGAATAGGCATAAGATAGGATAGAATAGGATAGAATAGAATAGAATAGAATAGGCGTAGGATAGGATCGGATAGGATAGGATCGGATAGGATAGGATAGGATAGGATAGGATAGGATAGGATAGGATAGGATAAGTATCGGATAGGATAGGTAGGATAGGATAGGGTAGGATAGGATAGGATAGGATAGGATAGGATAGGGTAGGATAGGATAGGACAGGATAGGGTAGAGTAGGATAGAATAGAATAGGATAGAATAGAACAGAATAGAATAGGCGTAGGATAGGATAGGGTAGGGTAGGGTAGGATAGGATAGGATAGGATAAACCAGGTTGGAAGAGACTTTCAAGGTCATCACATCCAACACCATCTAATCAACTAAACCATGGCACCAAGCACGCCATCCAGTCTCCTCCTAAACACCCCCAATGATGGTGACTCCACCACCTCCAAAATAAAATACCTACTTCAGAACAGGAACCTTAACCAGCTGTAACAGAGCAGGATATTAGCAGCCTATAGAAGCAGAGTTCTAGAAAACCCCCAAAATGGGAAGACTTGAAATGAATTAGTTATTGCTCTGTTGGTCTGTCTTAACTTCAATAAAATCAAGTGTTTTATAATATGTCTTATTCCTGTTATGACATTACCTTGTATTCTGCATTCACAGTCATAGTGAAGACAAAACCATTTTCTTTTCAGGGCTATGTGATGTGTTGAATGTTTTTACAATGCTTGTGCATAGCCATAAACCAGGGAGGTTTATATTCTCAACCAAACTCTCTCAAGTTCTAGAGTAATAGGGTCAAGGATGCAATAACAGCTTTAGGAGGTAGGCCAAATTGAGCTTTGAACTAAGAGGCTTAGGGTTGGGGTGTCTTTTATTATTTTGTATTAAAGCCAAGGACAAGTATAGTCTGTGGCATTTTTCTGTAGGTTGATGCACTATTTCTTCTCACCAGTTTGAATGGCAAGAGTGGGAAGTCCATTATAGCATACTCACTGAACAATGAATGCAGATCTTCCATTGTGTTCTCCAGCCCTCAATACAAGAAAAACATTCAGGTCCTGGAGTGGGTCCAGAGAATGGCAATGAAGCTGGTGAGGGGTCTGGAGAACAGGTCTGGTGAGGAGCAGCTGAGGGTACTGGGGTTGTTTAGTCTGGAGAAAAGGAGGCTGAGGGGAGACCTTCTTGCTCTCTACAACTCCCTGAAAGGAGGTTGGAGACAGGTGATTGTTGGTCTCTTCTCCCTACTAAGAAGTGATAGGATAGGAGGAAATGGCCTCAAGTTGTACCAGGGAAGGTTTAGGTTGGATGTTAGGAGAAACTTTGTGACTGAGAGGCTTCTCAAAACTGGAACAGGGGGCTGGTTGAATCAGCATCCCGGGAGGTGTTTCAAAGACTCAGAGATGTGCTGCTTAGGGACATGATTTAGCACCAGCCTTGGTAGAGTTAGATAATGCTTGGACTTGATGATCTTAAACTTCTTTTCCAACCCAAATGATTCTGTGATTTTCTGCCCTTTTTGTGTATTTTTCTTACTTCTCCCCCACCCCCATCTTGATAGATTCTTCTAAAAAGAACAGGAAGGGAAGAGGTGAAATCATTTTGCATACAGTGTATTCTCTTCACCTAAAGACTTCTCCAAAGAGATTAATACATGCCTTCTGATGATGACTATAAGATGTTATGCTGTAACTTGTTTTACTAACCTACTATGCAGTAGCTCAATGCTGTGGTAGATGTTGCAAAATGGTGTAGTTAGGAACATAGAATCAACAAGGTTGGAAAAGACCTCAAAGATCATCAGGACCAACCTGTTGCCCAAGACCTCATGCCCACTAGACCATGGCAGCAAGTGCCACGTCCAATCCCCTCTTGAACACCTCCAGGGATAGTGACTCTACCACCTCCCTGGGCAGCACATTCCAATGGCTGACAGCTCTCTCTGTGAAGAACTTTCTCCTCACCTCCAGCCTAGACTTCCCCTGACGCAGCTTGAGACTGTGTCCTCTCATTCTGGTGCTGGTTGCCTGGGAGAAGAGACCAACTCCCTTGTGGCTACAACCTCCCTTCAGGTAGCTGTAGAAAGCAAGAAGGTCTCCCCTGAGCCTCCTCTTCTCCAGGCTAAGCAACCCCCTCCTGGCTCCAACCACCCTTCAGGTAGTTGTAGACAGCAATATTTGTCAAGCAGTTGCTCGGCCCCAGCAACACTCAAACACGATTCAGATCCAACTACTTTGCTTTGAGCAGGGAGAGTTGGACTAGGTAGTCTTCAGAGCTGCCTTCCAACTTCACCTGTGCTGTAGACTGGTTGAGTGCAGGTTGAATGCAGGTTGAGTATCAATGTGATTTTATTTATTTGTGATTTTTTTTTCTTTTTCTGAGTTATATTAATTTTGTTGGTTTTTTTTTTTCTATGCACTACAATGTATTTCAAAGCTCCAGCATGGGAGGAATGCTTTATGAAATTCAGAAAGCCTTCTTTTTCCCCCTGTGATTCACTTAGCTTGGCTATTTGTATCAATGTGAATCATATGCAAATAGGCCCATCCTTATTTGGTAGTCTTTAACATGCAGGTTGCAGAACTGAAGGTGACAGTGGAAAACCCAATCTCTAAGGTCTCTGCAGAGATTTTTTGGTATGAAAAAAAAGGAACTTTAGTGAGGACTACAAGATTTCTTCTTTGTTTTAGTCATTTGTTTAATTGAAAGATGGGTTTGGATGTACTTTCCTTTCCAGGGCAAAGCCAGATGAGGAAATTAAAATAGATGATGTGTGGTAGAACCAGCATCTTTCAAGAAACAGTCATATGGTCTACATGGAGGCTTGTAAAAATCATCAGAGTGGAAAAAAAGGACAAATTAAATATAGACTTTATAATATTTTTTACAACCTTATTTCTCACATTTTTAAATTCTATTAAGCTGCTTCCACAGGGGAAAAAAATAATTCATATGTTCACAGTACAATAAAAAAGTCAGTTAATTTCAAATACTCCAACATATATTTCTGATATTTTTTATTTTCATAGAAGTATAATCATCAGCATATTATGTTTGTGAAACTAAACTGTTAACATTCAGGTTGTATTTGAAGTCTGCTTCATATACAGGACTGTGGTGGTTTGAGCCTTAACTGGGAGTTAAGAGCTCAGAATGGGGCAAGGCTGAGAATCTCTCCCCTGCTCCCCCCTCCTCCATCCCAACAAAGAGGGAAAAAAAAAAAGAAAGGGAAGGAGCAAATCCACCAATCAATAATTTGGAGTCAGCCTGGAAGTAGAGAGGTAAAGAGTTTTCTTTAAACAATATATTATATAGACAATAACAGGTAAGGTTCACAAGGGCAAGGAACAAGCATGGATGTGAGGGGACAAGAAAAGAATAACAAAACCAGTCTCTCTTTCTGAGATGCACAGGCAGCAGGGAGAAGGATCAGGCCCGACCACATGGCAGAGGAGCAGGGAGGCAGCTGCAGTAGCTCTCATGCAGGAGAGGCAGGAGCCAAAAGGAGACCTAATGACTGCAATGCCCTCCCTTTTATACCCTAGCTGTGCAGGGAGGGGGGAGTGGAACAGACTCAGTTTCCCAGGGGGAAAACAGCCCGCAGGGAGGGCAAAGCACTTGCAAGCCCTCCACCCTGTTTTCAGAATGGGCATTAAGCCACCACAAGGACCAATAATTTCTCCAAATTCTGCCATGGCTCATTAAGCTTTTATGACAAAGCAAAATTTTTAACACACAAATTAAGAGACAAACCAACTTTGCCCATTGCTGAAAGCCTTGCTCTTCTATAGCTAAAAGTTTTGTGTGTGTCATTATTATGAAACTCTCTTACTAATCTGATTGTTCCTTGTGCACATATTTCCTTCCTGCTCCTGTATTCAGTAACATTTCTCTTTTTCCCTTGTGTACTCACATTTCCCATGGCTTTTCACTGCTGGTTTCTGTTGGGTTTTTTTGTCTTCGTCAATACCATCTCCTTTTCCTCCCTCTCTCAGATGCACTGCTGCTGGTGAAGATAACAAGCTCATAAGAAATACCCTGCTGAGACAAACCAATGGTCCATATCTCCCAGCAGTCAGTCTCTGACAGTGGCAATAGAATATATCATTTTGGGGGAGTAGTAAGATCACTTTTTGCAGTCCATTCCCTTTCTAATCTCCCATCATCCACCATCACTGGAGATGACAGAGAGTGTATCTTTTGCCAGTCCTTTTAGAAGCCATTTATCAATAATGCTCACAAATGTGTCTAATGCCTTTTTCAACCTGCTGATACTGTCAGCCCTCAAAACCTCCTATGGTGGCAAGTTTCAGAAGCTCATTAGCTGCTCTTTAAGGAAGTATTCTTTTTTGTTGTTGTGGTAACCTCATCTTTGATTTGTGTTGAATGGCTCCATGGTTTCCCCAAATAACAGTTCCACATTTAGTTTGCCTACTCTCTTGATTATGTAAATCTCAGTCAATGTCCCCCCAATATCCTTCTCTTCTCCAAAATGAAGTTGCAGCACTTTTAGTCTTTCCTGGTAAGGCTTGTGTCCATCACATTCAGCGTTAGTTGCCTTCCGTCTGTCAGCTCTGGCTTCACTGCCTCTTCACTTGTGGAGACAAGAGCTACATACTGTACTAAAGTAATGGACTCACAGATGTTCTTCCATAGCAGCAAAATGACACCCTCTGTTATTTTTGTCAGTCTTGCCCATGATGTCCAACATTACTTGGCTTTTTGTGGATTGCTGCTGCATGTGAAACCAAAAACTTGAGAGGAATGACAACCATGCCCACAAAATCACTTTTCTGAGTTGTAAATGCTACTTCCAAATTCAGCGTTGTGCAAGCCTAATTAAGGTAGTGGGGATTTTTCTCTTAGTTGTCTTATTTTACATCTACCCACACTGAAGCTCATTTATCACCTTCCTGCCCACTTACTCAGGCTAACAAGGTCTTTCAGAAGTTGATCACCACCGGTGCTGAATTTCACTATCCGAAAGAACTATGAACTATCAGCTATGAACTTGGCGATTTCAGCGTTCACTATCTCAAATGATCTATCAAAGATTATGAATAAAATTTCCCCAAGCAGTCATCGTCCATGAATACCCTGCCTGTTCTTTGCTTTCTGTTGTCTAACCAGCTTTCAGTTCAGAGAAAATACTTTCTTCAGTCCTACCATAACTTTGTTTCATTACTAGCATTGCTGTGGAATGTTATTTGGAATGCTCTTGGAAAATGTGCATCACCCATTTTATTTACATGCATGGTGATAGCTTCATAGAATTAGAGGATAGGATAGGATAGGATAGGATAGGATAGGATAGGATAGGATAGGATAGGATAGGATAGGATAGGATAGGATAGGATAAACTAGACTAGGATAGGATATATAGGATAGGATAGGATAGGATAGGATAGGATAGGATAGGATAAACTAGACTAGGATAGGATAGGATAGGATAGGATAGGATAGGATAGGATAAACTAGACTAGGATAGGATAGGATAGGATAGGATAGGATAGGATAGGATAGGATAGGATACGATAGGATAGGATAGACTAGAATCAAATAGACTAGACTAGACTAGACTAGACTAGACTAGAATTAACCAGGTTGGAAAAGACCTTTGGAGATCATTGAGTCCAACCTCTCACTTAACACCATCTAAATCATCTAATCATCTTAACCATGGCACCAACCCCCCATCCAGTCTCTTCCTAACACCCGCATGGATGGTGACGCCACCACTTCCCTGGACAGCCCATTCCAATGGGCTGTGTCCTCTTGTTCTGGTGCTGGTTGCCTGGGAGAGGAGACCAACCCCCTCCTGGCTACAACCCCCTTCAGTTAGTTGTAGACAGCATAATTTCCCCTGAGCCTCCTCTTCTCCAGCAAACAATCCCAGCTCCCTCAGCCTCTCCTCTTAGGGCTTGTGCTTGAGGCCTCTCCCCAGCCTCATTGCCCTTCTCTGGATACAGTCAAGTGTCTCAATGTCCTTCATAAACTGAGGGGCCCAGAACTGGACACAGGACTCAAGGTGTGGCCTAACCAATGGTACAGGGGCACAATGACCTCCCTGCTCCTGCTGGCCACACTATTCCTAATGCAGGCCAGGATGCCATTGGCCTTCTTGGCCACCTGGGCACACTGCAGGCTCATGTCTGTCAATCAGCACCCCCAGGTCCCTCTCTGTTTGGGAGCTCTCCAGCCACTCCGCCCCCAGCCTCTATCGCTGCCTGGGGTTGTTGTGGCCAAAGTAGTGTGTTATGGGTTTAGCTTGGTTTTGTTGTTTGGGGGTTTTGTTTGTTTGTTTGTGGTGTTGGTGTTGGTTTGGTTGGTTGTTTTTTTTGCAAATAAATTATCCCATGGCATCTTCAAGTTTATTGTGGTCTGCAAGGTGCATCAGAATATTCACTAGTGGAGTACTAGCCCGTCCAAGCAATCCATTCCCTATATTCATTTAGGTAAATTGCTTCTGTAGAGATTAATGTTAATTAAAATTATTTGAAAGAGAATTTACAAGAAAATGACAAAGTTGGACAGAGATTTATGCTGAAATTGTGGTAATTCTCTTTCAAGTAGATTATTTCACATATTGCACATGAGCTGTATGTCCCAGGGAGCGCAGGCTGCCTCTAGAGAGAGTGCCAAAAAAGGGGACATAAAGAAGGCTGGATAAAGTGGAGAAAAGCAGTCCTGGCTCCATCTGCTGTCTGCTTTTTCTATTCTTTTTTTTTCTTCTTCTTTTTTTTTCTGCCTGTCACCTTCTTTTAGAGAGCATTTAGGGTGGGTTGGTTCCATATCTCTTTAATCTCAGTCTGGAGAGCATTTAGGGTGGGTTGGTTCCATATCTCTTTAATCTCAGTCTGATGTTATGGGATACCTTTTTTTTTTCAGCTTTTATCTGCTACTGAGACAGTTTAATTTGGAAAAGAGAGATTTACTTCCGTGTTTTCTGCTCACTATTAACAGCCTTGGTTTATATTGTTCCTATTAGACATGACTCAAGTTAGAATATGCTTTTTTTGTCACCCTAGGATCTAGTTAATTTTGTGGCCTTTGCCTCTTCCTCATCTATAGTAGTAAATATTGTAAGGAAGCCCAGCTAGAGTCATTGCTAATTCTTACATGTATGCTCATGCTGGCAGTGTCAGTGCATAACTGAAAAATCTCCCTCAAATGCTGTTCATGTCAGTTTTTCTCAGTCTTTGGAAAGAGAAGGCTTGTTGGACCAAAGCTGAGGAGAAGAGTCTGGGGGTCTGAGATGTTGCAGCTTGTCCATATTCTTCTGCATCAAGAGAAGCGTGGCCAGCAGGTCAAGGGAAGTGATGCTCCCTCTCTACTCAGCTCTGCTGAGACCCCACCTGGAGTACTGCCTCCAGTTCTGGAGCCCCTATTACAAGAGGGATCTGGAGGTGCTGGAAGGTGTCCAGAGAAGGGCCACGAGGATGAGCAGAGGGCTGGAGCACCTCTCCTGTGAGGACAGACTGAAAGAGTTGGGGCTGTTCAATCAGGAGAAAAGAAGTCGCTGACCTTATTGTGGCCTTCCAGTATCTGAAGGGGGCTACAAGAAGGCTGGGGAGGGATTTCTCAGGGTCTCAGGTAGTGATAGGACTAGGGGGAATGGAATGAAGCTGGAGGTGGGGAGATTCAGACTGGAGGTGAGAAGGAAGTTCTTCCCCATGAGAGTGGTGAAGCCCTGGAATGGGTTGTCCAGGGAGGTGGTTGAGGCCCCGTCCCTGGAGGTGTTTAAGCCCAGGCTGGATGAGGCTGTGGCCAGCCTGATCTAGTGTGAGGTATCCCTGCCCATGGCAGGGGGGTTGGAACTAGCTGATCCTTGTGGTCCCTTCCAACCCAGACTGATTCTATGATTCTGTTGAATAGGCTTGATTTTCAGAACGTCTTCTGAGCCTGCTTTAACTGGTGCCAAAATCTCAATCATAAAGACATCTTTATTTGCCTTAACTGTCTACAGTATAGCTTGGCTCTCCTTCCAAGCTGGTTTTGTCCTTTATTTAGAATCCTAATAAATATAAATATTTTACTAGAAAATTGTCATTTACTTGGATGCTCAATTGACTTCAAGAATTTTTTGTTTATTTAATTGTTACTCTACAAATGGCAGAACCTTGCATTCACAAGAACTTCCTGATTGGAATTAGAGTAAATACCCAAATGGCTGCAAAACAGAAATAAGCCCTTTGGAGCCTATCCTAGAGGTTAAATGGTTTTTATTAGGCTATGATCCTAATAAAACTGTACATCCCGGCACTTCTAAAATAAAGTTTTCTCAATAACAGAACCCAATTGCAATTTCCAGCTGAAAAGTCTGATTGGAGATTGCAGAGATTTGGCAGGTGCTGAATGCAAATAGGGCTTTGAAAATGTTGATCTTTGCATTTCGAGATTGAAAGAATAGTACCGAAAGCTCCAGTCGTAGCTTAACGTCAGGGAAAACTTACTGTGACTGGAGTGGCTGGAAATTAAACCTTCTATTCTAGACAGGGTTTCTAAGAATTGGTAACTAAAAAAATATAACTAGTTCATGTGTACAGTAAGGTGCTTTTTTTGGTTTTGGTTTGGTTTGGTTTGGTTTGGCTTGGTTTGGTTTGGCTTGGCTTGGTTTGGTTTGGTTTGGTTTGGTTTGGCTTGGTTCGGATTGGTTGGTTGTTGGGGTTTTTTTTAGCCAGGAAAAGACATTTTATCCACAAGAATACAGACATCTCAAATATTAGAGAATTAGTAATGCAGTTAGGCCAAGCATTCACAGAATAGTTTCATAGTTGCAGTTAGGGTTGGAAGGGACCACAAGGATCATCTAGTTCCAACCCCCCTGCCATGGGCAGGGACACTCTACACTAGATCAGGCTGGCCAGAATGACAGAATCACCAAGGTTGGAAGAGACCTCAAAGATCATCTAAGTCCAACCTGTCACCACAGACCTCATGACTAATTCATGGCACCAAGTGCCACTTCCAATCCCCTCTTGAACATCTCCAGGGATGATGATTCCACCATCTCCCTGGGTAGCACTTTCCAATGGCTAACAACTCTCTCAGGGAAGAACTTTCTCCTCACCTCCAGCCTAAACTTCCCCTGGCACAGCTTGAGACTGTGTCCTCTTGTTCTGGTGCTGGTTGCCCGGGAGAAGAGACCAACCCCCTCTTGACTACAACCTCCCTTCAGGTAGCTGTAGAGAGCAATAAGGTCTCCCCTGAGCCTCCTCCTCTCCAGGCTAAACAATCCCAATAATTCCTGCTGGGTTTGGAACATGAGAGGTAACCCCATTTTTATAGTTTGTTAAGTCTAGTCCCATATTGCATGTTAGAATAATAATGAAAAAAATATTATGTTTGAATAATCCTACCATGTGAGACAGTTTGAAATTAATCCCCAAACACAAAGCAAACCAAAGGAGAAACAGAGTTGTGGGTGTCTTTGATTTATCTATTCTATTCTATTCCATTCCATTCCATTCCATTCCATTCCATTCTATATTCTATTCTATTCTATTCTATTCCATTCCATTCCATTCCATTCCATTCTATATTCTATTCTATTCTATTCTATTCCATTCCATTCCATTCCATTCCATTCCATTCCATTCTATATTCTATTCTATTCCATTCCATTCCATTCCATTCTACTAACATAAAAAGTGAGTTCCATTTT
This sequence comes from Colaptes auratus, assembly GCA_015227895.2. Taxonomy (NCBI): domain Eukaryota; kingdom Metazoa; phylum Chordata; class Aves; order Piciformes; family Picidae; genus Colaptes; species Colaptes auratus. The sequence continues at coordinate 13,744,759 of CM037635.1, read as the reverse complement.
CCAGAGCATACTGAAGTAGCTTATGTTTCTGGAGTTTTGCACTCTAAAAACTAATAATGATGCATTATTTTAATGTCAGTATCAGTAATGTCAACACCAGTAATAATTAAGATATCAGATGAGTAAGATTTCTGTTAAGGAAGTGGTTGCTTGCTGAAAAACATACATTTGGTTGTCCTTGAACCACTTAAGAATATCAGTTCAAGTGTTTCCACCTGTAAGGGAAGAGTTGGAGTGATCAGCTGACTTGTATTCAACAGGGCAGGGCAGCAATTAAGGAATGCCTTTTGTTGAAGTTCTGTAGGACCTGCTGAATGCTTCAGCAGAGTTTGTGGGCAAGGCAATTCCAAGGGAGGAAAAGTTACCTTACAAAGTTAAGTTTCAGTTCAAAGGACTTTCTTTCCAATCCCAGCTATATATTGAATTGTGAATCCTAGAGGTGAGTATTAGATTATGGTAAATATTATGAAACATCATACTCCAAATATGCATTAATTGTTGCCCAATTTTAGGTAAGTAGCCATACAAAATGAATTATAGTTAATTCTTATGTGTATTTATGTTGTCTAGTTACTTTCAATGTGTTTATGTTATAAGACTCATAGAATCACTTTCAATTGGAAAAGACCTTTAAGATCATCAAGTCCAACCATTATCAAATTCTACTAAGGCTGGTGCTAGCCATGTCCCTCAGCACCACATCTCTGTGTCTTTGAAACAGCTCCAGGGATGGGGATTCAACCACCTCCCTGGATAGTTTATTCTAGGGTGTGAGAAACCCTTCCATGAAGATTTTTCTTCTAATATCCAGCCTAAACCTCCCCTGCTGCAACTTGAGGATATTGCCTTTTGTCTTGTTACTTTTTACTAGGGAGTAGAGACCAAGACCCACCTGGGTCCAGCCTCCTTTCAGGAAGTTGTAGAGAGGTACAAGCCCTGATGAGTTCTCCCTTGTATTTCTCAGAATAGAATAGAATAGATTAGAATAGACCAGGTTGGAAGAGACCTTCAAGATCATCACATCCAACCTATCATCCAACACCACCTAATCAACTAAACCAATCACCCTATCAAGTCTCCTCCTGAACACCTCCAGTGATGGTGACTCCATGGCAGCCCATTCCAATGGGCAATCACGCTCTTGATGTAGAACTTTCTCCTCACCTCCAGCCTAAACTTCCCTGGTGCAGCTTGAGACTGTGTCCTCTTGTTCTGGTGCTGGATGCCTGGGAGAAGAGACCAACCTCTGCCTGGCTACAACCTCCCTTCAGGTAGTTGTAGAGAGCAAGAAGGTCTCCCCTGAGCCTCATCTTCCCCAGGCTAAGCAACCCCAGCTCCCTCAGCCTCTCCTCACAGGGCTGTGCTCCAAACCCCTCCCCAGCTTTGTTGCCCTTCTCTGGACATGTTCCAGCAACTCAACATCTTTCCTAAACTGAGGGCACAGAACTGGACACAGTACTCAAGGTGTGAGGATCATACAGGTCAGACTGTTCATGGCCTCCAGTTTAAGGTAACTTAAAAGACTATTTGAAGCATTCTTCCAGCTCAAGGGCATGTTACATCATGTTGGTTTATTCCCCAAAGTATCTCTGCAAAAACTAGAATTAAAAGCATAGTATTATAAATGAAGATTGAAGAAGACTAAGTGTTGCAGTTGCTCATTTTGAGAACATTTTTTGCTGGCAACTTTGTCTTTTCAGTGGTGTTAAGGATTTCTACCTCGTAGACTCCATTTAGTTTATTGGATCTCTTCCCCTGGACACTCTTCTCTTTTTTTTCCCTGCTGAAGCTTTTCTGTTGGGGCTGAGGTTATTTGTGACTGTTTTAAAAGTACATTATGTGTCTCTCTTTCAATTTAGTGTTCAGCTGCCTTGGATGGTGAGATTATCTTTCAGTATACAATATAAGCCCTATATACCAGTTGTGTTTTGGCATGCAATCTACCTTGTTACAACAAAACCATTTAAAATATGGCTAAGTAAAGAGCCTGTCTAGAAACTGATTAGTGAAATTCACCTGTGTATTGAAAATAGCATGGTTTTAAAAGTACTTTATTGAAATGTTCAGGCTGGGGTCAGAGTGGCTGGAGAGCAGCCAGGCAGAAAGGTATCTGGGGGTACTGGTTGATAGTAGGCTGAACATGAGTCAGCAGTGTGCCCAGGTGGCCAAGAAGGCCAATTGCATCCTGGCCTGCATCAGGAATAGTGTGGCCAGCAGGAGCAAGGAAGTCATTGTGCCCCTGTACTCAGCACTGGTTAGGCCACACCTTGAGTCTTATGTCCAGTTCAGGGCCCCTCAGTTTAGGAAAGATGTTGAGTTGCTGGAACATGTCCAGAGAAGGACAACAAGGGCTGGGGAGGGGTTTGGAGCACAGTCCTGTGAGGAGAGGCTGAGGGATTGTTTAGCCTGGAGAAGAGGTTCAGGGGAGACCTTATTGTTCTTTACAATTACCTTAAGGGAGGTTGTAGCCAGGAGGGGGTTGGTCTCTTCTCCCAGGCAGCTTGTGACAGAACAAGAGGACACAGTCTCAAGCTGTGCCAGGGGAGGTTTAGGCTGGATGTTAGGAAGAAATTCTTCTCAGAAAGAGAGATTGGCCATTGGAATGTGCTGCCCAGGGAGGTGGTGGAGTCACCATCCCTGGAGGTGTTTAAGAAGAAACTGGATTGGGCGCTTGGTGCCATGGTTTAATTGATTAGATTGTGTTGGATGATAGGTTGGACTTGATGATCTTAAAGGTCTGTGCCAGGGGGAGGTTTAGGCTTGAGGTGAGGTGAAAGTTCTTTACAGAGAGAGTTGTTAGCCATTGGAATGTGCTGCCCAGGGAGGTGGTGGAGTCCCCATCCCTGGAGTTGTTCAGACGTGGCACTTGAAGCCATGGTTTAGTTAGTCGTGAGGTGTTGGGTGACAGGTTGGACTTGATGATCTCTGAGGTCAATTCCAACCTTATTGGTTCTATGATTCTATGAAATGCTGCAACCTCAGCAAAGGATAGGACAGATTCTCTTCCTATATGCAAAGCTTACCTGTGCTTACATTTCAATTCCTTTGCTCGTTTGTTCTGTTTCAGACGGTTCGCCATGGCTTCCCTTATCTACCCACTGCCTTAGCTTTTGACCCAGTTCAGAAAATTCTGGCAATTGGAACAAGGACAGGAGCCATCCGAATGTATCCTTTCTCATTCCCAACTTACACCCTTGCTCTCTATTTGTTACACACTGGTGTGAATCATCTCCTGCCACGGCTCAGGTAAGGTTGCGCTTTATGTTACCTTCTGCTTCACGTTGCTTTACTCGATGGCCTGGAATTGGATATGCTGCTGCTTAACTACCATCATGTCCTTAAGGTGCCCAAAGGAAGGGGGTTTGTTGAGCTGAGGTTTTGGCCTGTGGTTATGTCATATGTTAATACAAAACAGAACTAATTTTTGGGTTTCAGCAGAAAGAAATGTAGACACTTTTCAGTATGTAAATGTGAACTACAGAGTGGTAATGAGCAAGTTGCCTAGTAATAAACAATTTCATTGCTGCAATGCAGCTAGGCATGCACTGTAGATACTTCTACAGCTAGGCATTCACTGTAGATACTTCTACAGCTAGGCATGCACTGTAGATACATTAAGGGCAACAAAGTTGGTGAGGGGGTTTGGAAGACAAGCCCTATGAGGAGAGGCTGAGGGAGCTGGGGTTGCTTAGCCTGGAGAAGAGGAGACTGAGGGGTGACCTTATTGCTCTCTACAACTACCTGAAGGGTGATTGTGGCCAGGCAGAGGTTGGTCTCTTTTCCCAGGCAGGCAACACCAGAACAAGAGGACACAGTCTCAGGCTGTGCCAGGGGAGGTTTAGACTGGATGTTAGGAGGAAGTTCTATACAGAGAGTGATTGCCCATTGGAATGGTCTGCCTGGGGAGGTGGTGGAGTCACCATCATTGGAGGTGTTCAGGAGGAGACTTGATGGGGTACTGGGTGCCATGATCTAGTTGTTTAGGTGGGTTGGATTGCTTGATAGGTTGGACACGATGATCTTGAAGGTCTCTTCCAACCTGGTGTATTGTATTGTATCTTCAGCTAGGCATTCACTGTAGATACATCTACATATGAACTATTGTTGAGGCTTTTTTCAAGTGAGTGGTGGCACACAAGTGATTTTTTAGGGCAGAATTAAGTTATTCCTGGTGGAGAAGGTGAAACATTACAAGCCCTGTGAGAAGTGGCTGAGGGAGCTGGGGTTGCTTAGCCTGGAGAAGAGGAGGCTCAGGGGAGACCTTATTGCTCTCTACAATTATCTGAAGGGAGGTTGCAGCCAGGTGGGGGTTGGTCTCTTCTCTCAAGCAACCAGCACCAAAACAAGAGGACACAGTCTCAAGCTGTGCCAGGGGAGGTTTAGGCTGGAGGTGAGGAGAAAGTTCTTCCCTGAGAGAGTTGTTAGCCATTGGAATGTGCTGCCCAGGGAGGTGGTGGAGTCACCATCCCTGGAGGCGTTCAAGAGGGGATTGGATGTGGCACTTGGTGCCATGGTCTAGTCATGAGGTCTGTGGTGACAGGTTGGACTCGATGATCTTCGAGGTCTCTTCCAACCTTAGTGAAACTGTGATACTGTGACACTGTGATATTTATATATATATATATAAAATATATTATATATATTATATATATATTTATATATATAAAAATGCAGGAGTAATTTTAAGTTAGAAGCATACACAGCAAAAAAAAATGAATAGGAATGTAATGATAATCTGAAACCCTTGATTAAAAAAAGAAAGAACCTGGGAATATTTAAATGTGATGTGTTTCAGTATATGTCTGTGCATGACTTCCTGAGTTTGTCATTGTTCAGATGCATCCCAATGTGGTGAACATTACATACAAAGTGCAGGGGGGAAATACAGGAAGTAATGTAATAGGAATACTTGAAAGTTACAAGATATGGAAGTAATAAATGAGTATTTTTACAGCTTTTTGCAGCTAAATGAATTCTGCATAAATAAAATGCTAATCTAATTTTTTTTCTGGTTCTTTTTGCTACCCTGTTCCCAAGCTTAACTATAAACCTAATGAACCCAAAGGCAGGGTACAACATGAAGAAAAATCTCCTGCTGGGGAACCAGTCTGAGCTTTGTATGACATGACTCAAACTTTGTTTCCTCTGTTTTTGAGTGCTCTTCATCTTAACACTTCATAAGCCTCATTTTGTGTCTGATCCAGAACTTCTCACAAGACTCAAGTAAACCTCTTGTTCTGAGGCAAAGCAATGCTTTGATAGTTCTGTTCTTAATACTTACCTGGGGAAGTGCAAGTCTAGTAGCCGTGCTTTCTTCTTTTGGGAGTTATGCAAGGTTAGAAAGATGGAGCTTTGTGCCTGGAAAATTCATTGATGTCCTCTGTGAGAGGGGATCTTGGGAATTTCATGAGTAATGCAGATGTAGGAAGAAGACCTTGCAGAAATCTGGCTGCTGAGCCCACCTCTTCTTTCCATCTTATCAATCTGAGTTTTTCATAGTTTCATAGTTTCACAGTATCAGTCAGGGTTGGAAGGGACCACAAGGATCATCTAGTTCCAACCCCCCTGCCATGGGCAGGGACACCCTACACTAGATCAGGCTGGCCACAGCCTCATACAGCCTGGTCTTATACACCTCCAGGGACAGGGCCTCAACCACCTCCCTGGACAACCCATTCCAGGGCTTCACCACCCTCATGGTGAAGAACTTCCTCCTCACATCTAGCCTGAATCTCCCCACCTCCAGCTTCATTCCATTCCCCCTAGTCCTATCACTCCCTGATAGCCTGAGAAGTCCCTCCCCAGCCTTTTGTAGGACCTGAGCTCTTACTGGCCCTCCTTTGAGAAAAATCCCAGTGCAGAGCCTGAAAAAATGCAGGTTCAGGTAGAATTAAGTTAAACCTGCATGTCTTCTGCCTCAAGAATCAAATGTGCAGTACAAAATTAGATCTAACCCTGACATTGTAGAAAACTCTTTCTGTACTTTCCATGGAAATGAATGTGAACTGGAAAAGTTTTATGAGCAGTGACTGAGGGAAGTGGGGCTGTTTAGCCTGGAGAAGAAGGGGCTGAGAAGAGAGCTCATTGCTCTCTACAACTGCCTGGAAGAAGGTTATAGTGAAATGGGGGTTGGTCTCTTCTGCCTTGTGACAAGTCATATATTCTCTGGAGCGTGTCCAGAGAAGGGCAACAAAGTTGGTGAGGGGTTTGGAAGACAAGCCCTATGAGGAGAGGCTGAGGGAGCTGGGGTTGCTTAGCCTGGAGAAGAGGAGACTGAGGGGTGACCTTATTGCTCTCTACAACTACCTGAAGGGTGATTGTGGCCAGGCAGAGGTTGGTCTCTTTTCCCAGGCAGGCAACACCAGAACAAGAGGACACAGTCTCAGGCTGTGCCAGGGGAGGTTTAGACTTGGATGTTAGGAGGAAGTTCTATACAGAGTGATTGCCCATTGGAATGGTCTGCCCAGGGAGGTGGTGGAGTCACCATCCATTGGGGTCTTCAAAAAAGGTGGAGATATGGCACTTTGCAACACGGTTTAGTGGCACCATGATGGTGATCGGTAGACAGTTGCACCTGATAATCTTTTCCAACCAAAACAGTTCTATGATGCTATGATTATAAGGTGTGAGAGCAAGAAGGGAGAAGAATATTTTTTTAAAGCACCCCCTTCCCTTCAATATCTTTTCTCCACTTTTTCTAGCAAACCCCTACCTCATTCACAGAAAATTGTCTATAGGTTCTAGCATCTGACTCGAACAAGAACATCAGGATTATGGGGAGTCCAACCATTATCCAAACCCTGCCAGGTCTTCATAGTTTCATAGTTTCAGTTAGGGTTGGAAGGGACCACAAGGATCATCTAGGTCCAACCCCCCTGCCATGGGCAGGGACACCCCACACTAGATCAGGCTGGCCAGAGCCTCATCCAGCCTGGGCTTAAACACCTCCAGGGACGGGGCCTCAACCACCTCCCTGGACAACCCATTCCAGGGCTTCACCACTCTCATGGGGAAGAACTTCCTCCTCACATCCAGCCTGAATCTCCCCACCTCCAGCTTCATTCCATTCCCCCTAGTCCTATCACTACCTGAGAGCCTGAGAAGTCCCTCCCCAGCCTTCTTGTAGCCCCCCTTCAGATACTGGAAGGCCACAATTGGGTCACCTCGGAGCCTTCTCTTCTCCAGGGCTGAACAGCCCCAACTCCTTCAGTCTGTCCTCACAGGAGAGGTGCTCCAGCCCTCTGCTCATCCTCGTGGCCCTTCTCTGGACACCTTCCAGCACCTCCAGATCCCTCTTGCAATAGGGGCTCCAGAACTGGAGGCAGTACTCCAGGTGGGGTCTCAGCAGAGCTGAGTAGAGGGGGAGAATCCCCTCCCTTGACCTGCTGGCCACACTTCTCCTGATGCAGCCCAGGATCTGATTGGCTTTCCAGGCTGCAAGTGCACATTGAGAGCTCCTGTTGAGCTTCTCGTCCACCAGCACCCCCAAGTCTCTCTCCTCAGGGCTGCTCCCCAGCCAGTCCCTGCCCAGCCTGGATTTGTGCCTGGGGTTGCCTCGACCCAGATGCAGGACCCTGCACTTGGTCTTGTTGAAGCTCATGAGGTTGGCTTGTGCCCACCTCTCCAGCCTGTCCAGGTCCCTCTGGATGGATCCCTTCCCTCCAGCTGTCTGCTGCACCACACAGCTTGGTGTCATCAGCAAACTTGCTGAGGGTGCACTCAATGCCACTGTCCATGGCACCCACAAAGATGTTGAACAAGCCTGGTCCCAGGACTGATCCCTGAGGGACTCCGCTTGTCCCTGGCCTCCACTGGGACATGGACCCATTGACAGCCACTCTTTGGGTATGGCTATCAAGCCAGTTCTTTATCCATCTAGTGGTCCATCCATCAAACCCGTGTGTCACCAGCTTGGAGAGCAGGATGTGGTGTGGGACAGTGTCAAAGGCTTTGCTCAGGTCCAGGTAAATGACATCAGTTGCTCACCCCTCATCTATTAATGTTGTCACCTGTTCATAGAAGGCCACCAGGTTTGTCAGGCAGGATTTGCCCTTGGCAAAGCCATGCTGACTGCTCCCAATCACCTTTTCACTACTCTTCTGAGTCAGTAGTGCCTCCAGGAGGATCTGCTCCATGATCTTTCCGGGCACAGAGGTGAGACTGACCCGGCCTGTAGTTCCCTGGTTCCTCCTTCTTACCCTTTTTGAAAATGGGAGCAATATTTGCCCTTTTCCAGTCTGTGGGGGAAGGGGCAAATATTGTCATAGGTCATCACTAAACCATTCCATTCCATTCCATTCTATTGGCATAGCAATACAGGATTTATGTTTAGGATTCTGTCATTCAGGTAATGATTCATAGCAAGGTTTGCTGTGACCAGTTGTAAGTTGCATAATGCTGTTGTTGCTTCCTTGTCTTTCGAAAGCGATAGGCAGAGTGTTGGTGTTTCTGTTGGCCACAAGCTATCAGGTCTCCCAAGATAAGATGTTTCCACAGAAAATGAAGCGTGTACCCCTGTGTGGTGAATTAATGTTTAACATCACACCTTCAGGTGATCATTTCAAATGATCCAGCGGCGGTGCCGAAATTGACTATGCTAAATGGGCCTGAAATAGGGCATATTATTCATAAGCTGCCATTAGAGCACAGAGATAAATGAAAGTTCATTTTGGTATGACAGTCAATTTGTCTTCTAGATTTCTTTTCCAGGCTGCTTTAGATGCAACTGCTGCAGCTTCCACAGCAATGGGAATTGCTGTTGCCATGCTCTACTGATCCCAGCAGTCTCTGTGGGATTCTCGGGGAACTTCAAACAACAATGTAGGTTTTACCTACACTGGTGACTCCTGGGTACTTGATCCTGGTAGGGACAGCTATGCTTCAGCCCACAGAAGGAGTGTGCTGCATATCATCAATGAAAGAGTATCTCCCTAGTACCAGCATGAGCTAAAATAATCTGCAAATGAAGGGCAAAATCACACTCCTTAAAAAATTGCTGTGCCATCTAGTTATTCTTTGCCTCTGTCCTCCATCTAGTTATTCTTTGCCTCTGTCCTCCATCTAGTTATTCTTTGCCTCTGTCCTCCATCTAGTTATTCTTTCCCTCTGTCCTCCATCTAGTTATTCTTTGCCTCTGTCCTAAACAGGAAATTTTGTTTCCTTTCTGAGGATCTTTTCCCTTTTTGAAGCTTGTTCTTGGCTCCCATACCTTTGATCATTGCTCAGATCATTGCTTGATACCACTCTACCTGGACTGTCCTTGCATCAGGCAAATGCACTCAGATGAGGAGGGGCTGTGAAACTGAATTCCTTTTCTTAGTGTCTTTGTACCTTTCTCCTCTAGTCCCAGTCTAGAGAACCTTCTGGTATTACACACAGAAAAATGAAATGTGCAGTCTCTGGTTACTATGAAAAAGCCACAGAGTGTTAGGGGTTGGAAGGGACCTTAGATTCACCTACAGCAGGTTTAGCAGGGTGGCCTCCAGGTGAGTTTTGAAAGTCTCCAGGGAAGCAGATTCCACCACCTCTCTGGGTAGTCTGTTCCAGTGCTCTACCACGCTCAGCATAAAGTTCCCCCCTCGTGTTTCAATGGAACTTTCTATGTCCAAGGTTGTTCCCATTATCTCTTATCCTGTCACATTGTCTTAACACCCACCCTTAAAGTATTCATAAGCACTGATAAGATCCCCCTTCAGTCTTCTCTAGGCTGAAAAGCCCAAGTCCCTCAGCCCTTAGAACCTATAGAAGCTTCAGTATCACCACAGAAGGAGGTGAGAAATAAAGAGACTGGGTCAGACTTAAATCTTTTCCTCATATCACAGGTAAAGTCTTGGTCTGAATAAATAGATTAAAATGAGTGTTAGCAACAATTATTCCAGCATCACATCTGAAACAGTGGCAAGTTGCTCTCAGATTCCAGGATGCATAGTTCTCTGTTGTCATTTAATCACCTCACAAATTCCTGTTAAAATTCATTATAGGTACTTTCTGAGTCCTGAGTCCTTTCCTTTGGACTTCTTCCACCACATGAAAGATGTGCTTACTCAATACAGCCACCTACTCCAAACACCAAGAATAGAGCAGCTATATATTTTTGTACTGAGATGCTGATTATTTGGTGGTCAGCTGCAGTAAGAAATTCTAAAAGAGATTCTTCTACAGCTATTATCTTCTTTGCTTATGAAGAAAGGAAAGCTTGTCTTTAAATCTGGTGCAAAGTAAACAGCACATGGGGTCCAAAATGGCCACCATACCAGTGAAAGCTCATCAAACAAGCCAACAAGTAATGTATTTTTGGATATGGTTTAGTGTTATCTATTATTGTTGTTAATACATATTCTTTAGGCCCAGAAAGCCAATCAGATCCTGGGCTGCATCAGGAGAAGTGTGGCCAGCAGGTCAAGGGAGGGGATTCTCCCCCTCTACTCAGCTCTGCTGAGACCCCACCTGCAGTACTGCCTCCAGTTCTGGAGCCCTTATTACAAGAGGGATCTGGAGGTGCTGGAAGGTGTCCAGAGAAGGGCCACGAGGATGAGCAGAGGGCTGGAGCACCTCTCCTATGAAGAGAGACTGAAGGAGTTGGGGCTGTTCAGTCTGGAGGAGAGAAGGCTGCGAGGTGACCTCATTGTGGCCTTCCAGTATCTGGAGGGGGCCTACAAGAAGGCTGGGGAGGGACTTCTCAGGCTCTCAGGTAGTGATAGGACTAGGGGGAATGGAATGAAGCTGGAGGTGGGGAGATTCAGGCTGGAGGTGAGGAGGAAGTTCTTCCCCATGAGAGTGGTGAAGCCCTGGAATGGGTTGTCCAGGGAGGTGGTTGAGGGCCCATTCCTGGAGGTGTTTAAGACCAGGCTGGATGAGGCTGTGGCCAGGGTGTCCCTGCCCATGGCAGGGGTGTTGGAACTAGATTATCCTTGTGGCCCTTTCCAACCCTGACTGATTCTATGGTTCTGTGATTCTATGTTGTCATGGATGCAGGTTATGGGGCAGGCAAATCTTTGTTTGCACTGCTTCTTGCTCGAACAAGAAAGTAAGGAATCCGTGACACATGCAAGGCCTTTGGAATAGACAGTTCCATCTTGCTGTATGCCAGTGTTATCAGACAATAGTAGCCATTTTATAACTAAGCAAACAAGATTATTCTCACTCACCAGCACATGGAAGTGGAAGTGTTGCTCTGCCCCCACCCTTCATTTAGCTGCACAGTGCTGACACCGGCTGACACTTATCAGTTATTTCTGTAAGCAATGCAGTTCACTAACCTGACAACGTACTAGTTCTTTTTGCTGCCTCATGTTTTCCCAGATTCATTAACTGAATTATCTGATGCTTACCTCTGGAGCTAGTGAGAATGGTGCATAAGGAACCTGGGAAGAGTGCATAGTTTTAGCCTGGAGAAAAGGAGGCCTTATTGCTGTCTACAACTACCTGAAGGGAGGTTGTGCACAGGTGGGGGCTGCTCTCTTTTCCCAGGCAACCTTTACCAGAACAAGAGGACACAGTCTCAAGCTGCACCAGGGAAGGTTCAGGCTGGATGTTAGGAAGACGTTCTTCATAGAAAGAGTGATTGGCCATTGGAATGTGCTACCCAGGGAGGTGGTGGAGTCACCATCACTGGAGGTGTTTAGGAGGAGACTTGCTGGGGTGGCTTGGTGCCATGGTTTAGTTGATTAGATGGTGTTGGATGATGGGTTGGACTTGATGATCTCGAAGGTCTCTTCCAACCTGGTATATTCTATTCTATTCTATTCTATTCTATCCTATCCTATCCTATCCTATCCTAGTTGGGACTGGACAGAGAAAACAGAAGCGTTGGCAGTAAGGAGCAGTTAAGACCTTGACTTGTCTTACTATGTGAAATTGCATCCCAGAAATCCAGTGATGGCAGAATGCAGTTACCTATGAAATTGGCTACAAAATGTCAAAATTGCCTTTAAAATTTGGGTGTGGAAGATAGATCTTTTGCTTACATTTGAAAATGTCTTCTTCATGTAAAGTCATTTGCAGATCACAAAAAATACAGAGGCTCAGCTCAAATGAGGCTCTTTTGGTAGTGACAGCTTGTTGACATTTGAGTTGTGATTGGTGGCACAGAGTCAACTTGGAGGCCTGTGGCCAGTGGTGTTCCCCAGGAATCAGTACTGGGCCAAGCTTTGTTCAGTATCTTTATCAACAACCTGGATGAGGGGATTGAGAGTACTCTCAGCAAGTTTGCTGATGATGCAAAACTGGGGGGGGTGGCTGACACCCCATCAGGCTGTACAGCCATCCAATGAGATCTAGGCAGGCTGGAGAGCTGGGTGAAAGCAAACCTCATGAAGTTCAATAAGGACAAGTGCAGGGTCCTGCACCTGGGGAGGAAAAACAGCAGGCACCAGTACAGGTTAGGGGTTGCCCTACTGGAGAGCAGCTCCAGGGAGAAAGACCTTGGAGTCATAGTGGACAGCAAGTGCTCCATGGGGCAGCAATGTGCCCTTGTGGCCAAGAGGGCAAATGGTATCCTTGGGTGCATCAAGGTCTAGGGAGGTTCTTCTCTGCCTCTACTCTCCCCTGGTGAGATCACACCTGGAGTATCGTGTTCAGCTGTGCACTCCCCAGTTCAAGAGAGACAGGGATCTGCTAGAGAGTCCAATGAAGGATGATCTGATCATCCATGAGGATGATTGGGGGACTTGAGCATCTCCCCTATGAAGAGAGACTGAGAGCCCTGGGGCTGTTCAGTCTTGCGAAGAGAAGACTGAGTGGGGATCTGATCAATGTCTGTAAATATCTGCGAGGTGGAGGGGGCCAAGTGGAGGGGGCCAATCTCTTTTTGGTGGTGCACAGTAATAAGACAAGGAACAATGGATGCAAATTTGAACATAGAAGGTTTCACCTCAACATGAGGAGAAGCCTCTTTACAGTGGGGGTGACAGGCTGCCCAGAGAGGTTGTGGAGGCTCCTTCTCTGGAGACTTTCAAAACCCACCTGGATGCATTCTTGTGCACACTACCCTAGGTGATCCTGCTTTTGGCTAGAGGGTTGGACTCGATGATCTCTGGATGTCCCTTCCAACCTCTAACATTCTGTGATTCTGTGATTTGTATTTGATGGTCTTTTCCAGCCTAAATGATTCTGTGAGTCTAGAATATGTCCTCAATTCTTTCTGTCAGCCAATAATGATGAATCTGATTCCAGAGTTGCTATTCCAAGATTCCAGAGTTGCTATTCCAAGATTCCAGAGTTGCTATTCCAAGTAAAGGGGAAGATTAAACCTAAACCTAAGATAGCTCTATTGAACAGTGTGGCTCCTTGGGCAGGCAGTGGCTACAGAGAGACTACTTTTACCGGCAGGGAAAACTGAGGCTGTTTGTGTGCTCAAGAAAAAGATCAAGCAAGGAAAACAAATAGCACTAATAAAATAATTGCCTGCAGAGTTCTGAGGAAGGATGGAATTTTACAGTAGTTACAGGAAGTGTGGTAAAGATCACTTGACATCAGTTTGAATGTACTATAAAAGAGAATATAACTTAAGGTTTTTGTCTGTGAGAGGGATGGCGTAACATCTATATATAAAGTGTGACAGATTTACTTTCCCTGGAACTGCTGTCCCTTAATCTAAACAAGGTTTCAGTAGATCTTTATCCTTAAAATAAGCCAAGTGTGTTCCATGCTGTTTATTCTATTTGATTTATTGGGCAGATGGCATGGGGGAAGCACAGACAAGATCATAAAATCAAAGTTCTGTTGTTTGAGTTGGAAGAATCATTGATGCATTTTATCTCTTATCTCATTGTGGAATTATTTGGGATTTTTCCAGAGTGCTTAAAAGATTCAGGAACACAAACCTCACTGAAGTCCTTTTAAAAATCCCCCTGGAAATCAACACACACACCTCTCTCTCTCCACCTTCCTTCCTCCCTCCCTTCCCTCTACCCTGGAGGTGTTTAAAAGATGCATAGATGTGGTGCCAAGGGCTATGGATGTTGATCAGTTAGAGGGTATAAGGGCTCGCCAGGGGGACCTTGACAGGCTGGACAGATGGGCAGAGTCCAACATGATGTCATTCAACAAGTCCAAGTGCCAGGTGCTGCACTTTGGTCACAACAACCCCATGCAGTGCTACAGGCTGGGGTCAGAGTAGCTGAAGAGCAGCCAGGCAGAAAGGGACCTGGGGGTACTGGTTGATAGTAGGCTGAACATGAGCCTGCAGCGTGCCCAGGTGGCCAAGAGGGCCAATGGCATCCTGGCCTGCATCAAGAATAGAGTGGCCAGCAGGAGCAGGGAAGTCAATCTGCCCTGTACTCAGAACTGGTTAGGCCACACCTTGAGTCCTGTGTCCAGTTCTGGGCTCGTCAAGTGAAGAAGGACATTGAGACTCTTGAACGTGTCCAGCGAAGGGCAACAAGGCTGGTGAGAGGCCTTGAGCACAAGACCTAGGAGAAGAGGCTGAGGGAGCTGGGGTTGCTTAGCCTGGAGAAGAGGAGGCTCAGGGGAGACCTTCTTGCTGTCTACAACTACCAGAAGAGAGGTTGTAGCCAGGAGGGGGTTGGTCTCTTCTCCCAGTCAACCAGCACCAGAACAAGAGGACACAGTCTCAAGCTGTGCCAGGGGAAGTTTAGGCTTGAGGTGAGGAGAAAGTTCATCCCAGAGAGAGTTGTTAGCCATTGGAATGTGCTGCCCAGGGAAGTGGTGGATTCACTGTCCCTGGAGGTGTCCAAGAGGGGATTTGATGTAGCGTTTGGTGCCATGGTTTAGTTAGTCATGAGGTGCTGGGTGACAGGTTGGACTTGATGATCCTTGAGGTATTTTCCAACCTTATTGATTCTATGATTCTATGGTTTAGCACCAGACTTGTTCGAGTTAGCTAATGGTTGGACCCAATAACCTCAAAGGCCTTTCCCAACTCAAATGATTCTATGTATTTTTATATGCATATATGCCTAAATAGATTATTGCAGACATTAATTTATTGGCTGTCTACAGGAACAAAGAAAAATGTTCTAAAAGATATAAACATCAAGTGTATGATTTAATTTGACAGAAACAGAGTTTGGGGAACTTTACATTTATACTGAGATTATTATGGATCTGGTTGTGTGTGCACCCATTTATACATACTAGGCCTCTGCACATATGTATACATTTGGATCTGTTGGTTACCCAAGTCTTACATGCTGCTTTTTAAGTAAGGAGGTTAAATATGACACAGTTAAATGCACTGGGTTTCCCTTCACTTGCAGTTGGTGCTTAATGGACTCTGACCTCTGCAAACAAATTACTAAGAAAAAATAGATTCCCATATACTTGGAGATGCACAGAAAAATGGCATACAGGTGCATGGATGTGATAGGATTTTAACTGGAGGTGATGACTGCATTTATGATTGGTTGTGGGTTAACCCCAGCCAGCAACTAAACACCACACAGCCACCCTCCCAGTGGTATGGGAAAGGGAACTGAAAAAGAAGAAACCTCATGGGTTGAGATAAAAGCAGTTGAATCAAGAGGGGATTGGACGTGGCATTGGTGCCATGGTTTAGTCATGAGGTCTGTGGTGACAGGTTGGACTTGATGATCTTTGAGGTCTCTTCCAACCTTGGTGATTCTGTGATTCTGTAATAACTGAACTAAAATATAGTAACAGTAATAACAACTGTAGTGATAATAATGAAAAGGAAAATAAGGAAAATAGAACAAAAACCCAAGAAAAGACAAGTGATGCACCACCCACTGACCGACATCAGTAGTCATGAGGTCTTGGGTCACAGGTTGGACTTGGTGATCTTTGAGGTCTTTTCCAACCTTATTGATTCTATCATTCTATGATTCTATCCAGGCAGTGATCTACCTCTCCTGGCCATCTCTCCACAGTTTGTATGCTGAGCATCATGTTCTGTGGTATGGCATGTTCCTTTGGCTAGCTTGAGCCAGCTGTCCTGCTTATGCTCCCCTTCAGCTGCTTGTGCTTCTGAACACAGACAAAACTTGGGAAGTTGGAAAGTCCTTAATTCCTTAAGCAACAACTAAGAACATCAATATTTTGTCAGCATTGTCTTATACTGAATCTAAGCCACAGCACTATTTGGGTTGGTCTCTTCTCCCAGGCAACCAGCACCAGAACAAGAGGACACAGTCTCAAGCTGCACCAGGGGAGGTTTAGGCTCAAGGTGAGGAGAAAAGTTCTTCATAGAAAGAGTAATTGTCCATTGGAATGTGCTTCCCAGGGAGGTGGTGGAGTCACCACCACTGGAGGTGTTTAGGAAGAGGCTGGATGAGGCACTTGGTGCCATGGTTTAGTTGATTAGATGGTGTTGGGTGATAGGTTGGACTTGATGATCTCAAAGGTCTTTTCCAACCTGGTTAATTCTATTCCCTTCCCTTCTATTCCCTTCCCTTCTATTCCCTTCCCTTCTATTCCCTTCCCTTCTATTCCCTTCCCTTCTATTCCCTTCCCTTCTATTCCTTCCCTTCTATTCCCTTCCCTTCTATTCCCTTCCCTTCTATTCCCTTCCCTTCTATTCCCTTCCCTTCTATTCCCTTCCCTTCTATTCCCTTCCTTCTATTCCCTTCCCTTCTATTCCCTTCCCTTCTATTCCCTTCCCTTCTATTCCCTTCCCTTCTATTCCCTTCCCTTCTATTCCCTTCCCTTCTATTCCCTTCCCTTCTATTCCCTTCCCTTCTATTCCCTTCCCTTCTATTCCCTCTACTAAAAAAGAAAAGAGAATTAGCTGTATCCCAGTCAAAACCAGGACAATCACTATCTGTAAAAAAACATTAAGCAATAGTGTTTTGTTGCAAGGATTTGCCTGAATTCAAGAGGAAACCCCTCCCAAATCACTGTGACAGTGGGATGACGACTAGTGGTGATAGTCAACCATTTCAAAGAAGTGATGTGACTTCATTAGACTTGGCGTGAGCTTTAGAGCTTTCCCTACCTTTTGTGCTCAAAAGTTTCTGTCATCAACAGAAGTGCTGTCATGCTTTGGAAGTAATGCACATCAGTTTGCCCTCTTTTCCAGTCTGCTAATTATATTGTTCAGAGAACTATCCATGACCTAAATTTGGCAAACATCCTTAAGACACAGAAATTTGTAGTCATTCTATGCACTTATCTTGACTCTTTTATTCTTTTGCTTTTATCTGTCATCTCCTCTGGTTGGGAGAGAGAATTGATATTTTGCTTTTATCTGTCATCTATTCTTGTTGGGATAGAGGATGGATCTTTCTCCAAATAGCTTAAAAAACCTAATACCTAGCAAAAACGTCAAACAGCAGTGCATGGGTACATACATACACTGTGAAAGACCTGAAGTGTTTCACTGCAAATACATATCTGTGCAGCATATGGGTAGTTGTATCTATTCCTTTGATGTTTCAGTAAGTCTGTTCTATGGGTTAGGTTCAGCAGAAGTGATACCATGACAGGGGAGAAGCAAACACCTCCAGGGATGGGCATTCAGCCATCTCCCTGGGGAGCCTCTTCCAGTCTCTGAGAAACCTTTCTGTGAAGAGGTTTCTTGTATGATCCAACCTAAATCTCCCCTGGTTCATCTTGAGGCCATTTGCTCTCAACCTATCACTTGTTACTAGGAAGTAGAGAGCAACACCCACATCATTACAGCCTCCTTTCAGGTAACTGTAGAGAGAACGTTCTCCCCACCAGCCTCCTTTGCTCCAACATCTGTTCTCCAGAGCCTTCACCAGCTTCATTGCCCATCTCTGGACCCACTCCAGCACCTCATGGTCTTTCTTGTAGTGAAGGTCCCATAACTGACCCCAGGACACATAGTGTGGCCTTGCCAGTGGTGAGTACAGGGGGACAGTCTCTTTCCTGCTCCTTCTGACCACACTATTCCTGATACAGGCCAGGATGCTATTAGCCTTCCTGGCCACCGGGGCACACTGCTGGCCCATATCCATCTGGCTGTCAATCAACATCCCAAATTCTCTCTGAGCTGGGCAGCTTTCCAGCCATTCTGCCCCAAGACTGTAGTGTTGCATGGGCTTGTAGTGACCCAAGTGCAACACCTGGCACTTGGCCTTGTTGAATCTCATACAAGCAGCCTCAGTTCATTGATCCAGCCTATTCAGATCCGTCCGGTAGAGGCAGAGCCTTCTGACCCTCATGGGATCAGCACTCCCTTCTAGCTTAGTGTCTTCTACAAACTTAGTGAAGTAAGTAGTTTAAGAATAGAATGGAGTGGAGTGGAATGGAATGGAATAGAATAGAATTAACCAGGTTGGAAGAGACCTTTGAGATCAATGAGTCCAACCTATCATCCAACACTATTGAATCAACTAAACCATAGCACCAAGCATCCCATCAGTGATGGTGACTCCACCATCTCCCTGGGCAGCACATTCCATTGGCCAATCTCTCTTTCTATGAAGAACTTCTTCCTAACATCCAGCCTAAACCTCCCCTGATGCATCTTGAGACTGGGTCCTCTTCTTCTGGTGCTGCTTGCCTGGGAAATGTGACCAACCCCCACCTGGTGACAACCTCCCTTCAGGTACTTGTAGACAGCAAGAAGGTCTCCCCTGAGCCTCCTCTTCTCCAGGCTAAGCAACTCCAGCTCCCTCAGCCTCTCTTCATAGGGCTGTGCTCCAAACGCCTCCCCAGCTTTGTTGCCCTTCTCTGGACACCTTCCAGCAACTCAACATCTTTCCTAAACTGAGGGGCCCAGAACTGGACACAGGACTCAAGGTGTGTCCTAGCCAGGGCTGAGTACAGGGGCACAATGACTTCCCTGCTCCTGCTGGCCACACTGTTCCTGATCCAGGCCAGGATGCCATTGACCTTCATGGCCACCTGGGCACACTGCTGGCTCATGTTCAGCCTCCCATCAACCAGTACCCCCAGGTCCCTCTCTGCCTGGCTGCTCAGCCACTCTGACCCCAGCCTGTAGCACTGCATGGGGTTGCTGTGGCCAATGTGCAGAACCCGGCACTTGGATGTCTTCAATCTCCTGCCCTTCGACTCTGCCCATCTGTCCAGCCTGTCGAGGTCCCTCTGCAAAGCCTCTCTACCCTCCAGCAGTTCAACTCCTGCCCCCAGCTTGGTGTTGTCTGCAAATGTACTGATCATGGACTCAATGCCCTCATCCAGATCATCAATAAAGATGTTGAAGAGCATGGGGCCCAGCACCGATCCCTGGGGCACACCACTAGTGCCTGGCCGCCAGCTGGCTGTGGCACCATTCACCACCACTCTCTGGGCTCGGCCCTCCAGCCAGTTCCTAACCCAACGCAGTGTGCTCATATGCAGTGAATGAACAGCTCTTCTGGGCTACTTTATCAACTAAAATAAAATTCCATATAAAAAGGGACATAAAATTGTTTTAAAGATAACTCACCTAAACAAAAACAGTCATACAGTCCATAAGCTTTCCAAGTTGCCAACTTCCTCAAGTAGGATGTGCCAGCTAAAAAAAAAACAACCCAAAGCCAGGAGCTCCAGTCAAGAGAAAGAAATTCTCCTCTGACCATCATCCATAAGAATCTCTTCTCCTATGTTCCTAGGGTTTGTGGCTTACAGTTGCTAGCACTGAAACTCTCACCTGAAAGGAAATACCAATTAAAAAACATTTCATTTTATAGATCCCTTCAGTTTTAATTGAGAGATCACTCTTACGTACTTGAAAGTAGGAGCAGGAGAGCCACTTCATTGAGCTGACATTTTTAACTACAGCAAAGAAGGTTTCCCAGTTTCTTCTAAGAGTAAATTAAATCACCAGGAAATCAATATCTGCAATAAGAAAATAGTGTAATTTTCAGGGCCATTGCACAGCATAAGAACTTGAGACATTTTCCAGCTGTTTAAAAAAAAAAGAAAAGAAAAAATTTAGAATAGAATAGACCAGGTTGGAAGAGACTTTCAAGATCATCGTGTCCAACCCATCAACCAATCCAACCCACCTAAACAACTAAACCATGGCACCAAACACCCCATCAAGTCTCCTCCTGAACACCTCCAATGAAGGTGACTCCACCACCTCCACGGGTAGCTGATTCCAATGGGCAATCACTCTCTCTGTATAGAACTTCCTCCTAACATCCAGCCTAAACCTGCCCCTGGCGCAGCCTGAGACTGTGTCCTCTTGTTCTGGTACTGGCTGCCTGGGAGAAGAGACCAACCTCTGCCTGGCTACAACCTCCCTTCAGGTAGTTGTAGAGAGCAATAAGGTCACCCCTGAGTCTCCTCTTCTCCAGGCTAAGAAACCCCAACTCCCTCAGCCTCTCCTCATAGGCCTTGTGTTCCAAACCCCTCACCAACTTTGTTGCCCTTCTCTGGACACACTCCAGCAAGACAACATCCTTCCTAAACTGAGGGGCCCAGAACTGGACACAGGACTCAAGGTGTGGCCTAACCAGTGCTGAGTACAGGGCACAATGACCTCCCTGCTCCTGCTGGCCACACTGTTCCTGATGCAGGCCAGGATGCCATTGGCCCTCTTGGCTGCCTGGGCACACTGCAGGCTCATGTTCAGCCTACCATCAACCAGCACCCCCAGGTCCCTCTCTGCCTGGCTGCTCTCCAGCCACTCAGACCCCAGCCTGTAGCACTGCATGGGGTTGCTGTGGCCAATGTGCAGAACCTGGCACTTGGATGTGTTCAATCTCCTGCCCTTGGACTCTGCCCATCTGTCCAGCCTGTCGAGGTCCCTCTGCAAAGCCTCTCTGCCCTCCAGCAGATCAACTCCTGCCCCCAGCTTGGTGTCGTAACACACTAACTATTTGAAAGGAATATAAATAATGCTGTGGTGGTTTAGGCTGAGTGCCTCTTGTTGCCGCCACACAAGCTATACCTGCAATGTCCTGAGGGTCCAGCCCAGTGGGTGGACACGGGAAGCTAGGTATTTCATCCCATAATGCCCTGCTCCCCTATAAAACCATCAGCAGGGTTCTACACTTCCTCTTTGTTCCCTCACTGCTCCTATGGAGATGCTCCCAATCTGGTAATGGAGGGGGGGAGTCATCTCACGGTCTCTTGGGCCTGGCTAGGCCTAAGGCTGGGAGGAGAAGGGGCAAGGGCAATGTCAGATCTGGCCAGCTGAGATTAGCCTAACAGTGGAGCAGGGGGGAAAGAAAGAGCCCTGGGGGGTTTTGGGTGTACCCTCAGGTGGGGAGAGGGAAGCATTGGGATGCTTCTGGGTATGCTTTGGGACCTCCTTTTGTCACTGTGCTTGCAGCTCTCTGTAAAACACTCAATGCTTTTCCATTTTTTTCCATTTAAACTTTCCACCACTTCTGCAATCCGTTTGTCTGCCCGTGGAGGGAGGGAAGGAAGGATCGGCCCTTCAACCCATCACGAATGCTATAAGCTACATAGTCCTAGAAGCAGGCTACAATGTACATGCTGCAGAAGGAGGCAGAGGAACAACAAGCTCTTACTAGTTGCATTTAGAGGAGTAATTATCTCCTGACCTCAAGCCCATTCATTACTTAAATTGTGAGCTTCCTAGCCTATTTCAGTTAGCCAATGCCACAGCTTGCCTGTTTTAGCTGGCCATAGCCCTTTCTAGGGCTTCACAGAAGGATACAGAGACATAATATTAAGACTGAACATTTCCCTTCTACCTTTCTGCCCTAACCAATGAAGCTCTTAAACACAGAGTCAATAGGAGTATGGTGCAATTAGGCCTACACATTCCATTAATCAATTTTCAATTAGTCCTGCATCATTTCTGTCCCAGCACCTATGCAACATCTGCTACTGTCAGGATTCTTTACCAAGCTTATGTTTCGGGGCCTGATGGGGAAGAGCTGTATCAGTGGCCTTATCTGCTTTGCCATGCTGTGTGTTGTGGAGAAAGGAAGAAGTACAGAGGAAAGGAGGATGAAAGAATGAAATGCAGCCTCTTTGAATGACTGCATTCTTTGTTTTTCCATCTTCTGTGAGACTGATTTTAAATCATGAGGAGAAAAAGAGAAAGTGTTGGTGATTTCCTGATGTACTCT
Source organism: Colaptes auratus (assembly GCA_015227895.2). Lineage (NCBI taxonomy): Eukaryota > Metazoa > Chordata > Aves > Piciformes > Picidae > Colaptes > Colaptes auratus. The sequence continues at coordinate 13,722,821 of CM037635.1, read as the reverse complement.
AGTTGGTTGCTCTCTCATTCCCAAGGTAATCAAAAATGTCTGCTCTGGTTCTTCTACCATGTTTGAAACTGAAAATTCTCTTGTTGTTCCTAGAGGGGTTATCACATACAGCTGCATTTATCTGTGAGAGGAAGACTACTGAAACTGTTGCCACTGATTCCATCAGTATTAAATAGGTGAAAGATCTTTTCTGATTCCCCAGTTCAGAACAGGATCCTGAAGGCTGCCTGTGTGCCTTTCTTAAAGGCACAGCCTAAAATGGTCACAATGCCAAATGAGAAATCATAAAAGCCCTCTACCAGCAATTCTGATAATGTGGTGCAGTTTCTAACAGGACAGGTAGAACTTGTGAGTGGTGGAGACTGAAAGAATGTTCACAGTCAGTATGCTTGGTGTCATCTTTGCTATCCACAAACAAGCCTTCCAGTGGTACATAATGGTGTCTGACTACTGACTTATCTTTAAGCACAACTAGATGAGATTCATGCTGTAGAATCATAGAATCAATAAAGTTGGAAAAGACCTCAAAGATCATCAAGTCCAACCTGTCACCCAACACCTCATGACTAACTAAACCATGGCACCAAGTGCCATGTCCAAACCCGTCTCGAACACCTCCAGGGACGGTGACTCCACCACCTCCCTGGGCAGCACATTCCAGTGGCTAACAACTCTCTCTGGGAAGAACTATCTTCTCACCTCCAGCCTAAAGTTCCCCTGGCACAGCTTGAGACTGTGTCCTCTTGTTCGGGTGCTGGTTGCCTGGGAGAAGAGACCAACCCCCACCTGGCTACAACCTCCCTTCAGGTAGTTGTAGACAGCAAGAAGGTCTCCCCTGAGCCTCCTCTTCTCCAGGCTAAGCAACCCCAGCTCCCTCAGCCTCTCCTCACAGGGCTGTGCTCCAGACCTCTCCCCAGTCTCATTGCCCTTCTCTGGACACACTCAAGTGTCTCAATGTCCTTCTTAAACTGAGGGGCCCAGAACTGGACACAGGACTCAAAGTGTGTCCTAGCCAGGGCTGAGTACAGGGGCACAATGACTTCCCTGCTCCTGCTGGCCACACTATTCTTAATGCAGGCCAAGATGCCATTTGCCTTGGCCACCTAGGCACACTGCTGGCTCATGTTCAGCCAGCTGTCAACCAGTACCCCCAGGTCCCTTTCTGCCTGGCTGCTCTCCAGTCACTCTGACCCCAGCCTGTATCTCTGCATGGGATGGTTGTGGCCAAAGTGCAGCACCCAGCACTTGGACTTGTTGAATGTCATCATGGATAAACTCATCTTTCAGTTTACAAAGATAAGGAATCACTATTAAAGACATGTTATCTGTTCCTGCCTCTGATATTTCCCATGTTTAAAACTCCACTTGTGCAATCTTCAACTCTTGAGTTTTACAAGGACAGGCAGTGAAAGACTAACACCTTGTGTTTTAGGGCTTTAACCCATGGTAAATCTACTGCACTTCTGTGCTCGCTGATAGGAAGTTGGCATTGTGATTGTAATTGCTCAATGGAATAACAAATCAGGGCTGCACATGCAAATTTAACTCTTGCAGCTGATATTCTTCTCTAATTCCTGTCTTTAATATTCCTTTAACACTTCATTGTGATCACAGAATCACAGAATCACCATGGTTGGAAGAGACCTCAAAGATCATCAAGTCCAACCTGTCACCACAGACCTCATGACTAAACCATGGCGACAAGTGCCACATCCAATCCCCTCTTGAACACCTCCAGGGACGGTGACTCCACCACCTCCCTGGGCAGCACATTTCAGTGGCCAATTACTTTCTCCTCATCTCCAGACTAAAGTTCCCCTCGTGCAGCTTCATATAGTAAACAGTTTTATAAGAACTAGAGGTAGTTTTGCACAAGTGTAGGAACCACAGCTGTTTTCATGTGTGACATTTATTTAAGTGTATTTTAAAATGCAAGTGCAAATATTGAATTGGATTAATCATTATGTACAGTTAGCCGAATTTCAGTGAAAAAATAGATTATATAAAGCATCTCTCAACTAAAATCTGAATTAGTAATAGCCAAAGCTATTAAAACCATCAGTTTATTTGCCTTTTACTTAGCAACTTTGCATTCCTTAATAAAACTATACTTGATTGTCATCCTGCTTGCTAGAGATACCTTTAGAATCCAAATTTCTATTCAATATTTCTCATTTTTGCTTTGGCTGCTTCTTCCTTAGTAGGGAATAGAGCAAATGAATAATCTCTGTAGCTCTAGCAATGATCATAAGGTTAAGACTGTCAGCATACCATGAAGCACTGACTGTCTATGTTTGTGAAAGCCAGGGAATTAGCAGCACTGGGTGAGAATTCTGTGTCACAGTCTCAAGCTGTGCCAGGGGAGGTTTAGGCTGGATGTTAGGAAGAAATTCTTCCCAGAAAGAGTGATTGGCCATTGGAATGTGCTGCCCAGGGAGGTGGTGGAGAAGTGTTTAAGAAGAGACTGGCTGAGGCACTTGGTGCCATAGTTTAGTTGATTAGATGGTGTTGGGTGATAGGTTGGACTCGATGATCCTGAAGGTCTTTTCCAACCTGGTTCATTCCATTCCATTCCATTCCATTCCATTCCATTCCATTCCATTCCATTCCATTCCATTCCATTCCATGACTGGTATCAAAGACATAGATCAAGTTTAATCTGCCCATATTGCTGTTCATGAAATAATAAGTATTTCAGATGATACCAAAACAAAGCTTACCTAAAGTAGATAGTTTGAGAATTTGACACTATTTTCAAGCTTCTTCAAGAACTAGCAATACCTTTTGGGGAGGACCAGACTCATGCAAAACCTTTTGGTTCTCATTTCATAGTTTCATAGTATCAGTCAGGGTTGGAAGGGACCACAAGGATCATCCAGTTCCAACCCCCCTGCCATGGGCAGGGACACCTCACACTAGATCAGGCTGACCACAGCCTCATCCAGCCTGGGCTTAAACACCTCCTGGGACGGGGCCTCAACCACCTCCCTCGACAACCCATTCCAGGGCTTCACCACTCTCATGGGGAAGAACTTCCTCCTCACCTCCAGCCTGAATCTCCCCACTCCAGCTTCATTCCATTCCCCCTAGTCCTATCACTACCTGAGAGCCTGAGAAGTCCCTCCCCAGCCTTCCTGTAGGCCCCCTGCAGATACTGGAAGGCCACAATGAGGTCACCTCGGAGCCTTCTCTTCTCCAGACTGAACAGCCCCAACTCCCTCAGTCTGTCCTCATAGGAGAGGTGCTCCAGCCCTCTGCTCATCCTCGTGGCCCTGCTCTGGACACCTTCCAGCACCTCCAGATCCCTCTTGGAATAGGGGCTCCAGAACTGGAGGCAGTACTCCAGGTGGGGTCTCACCAGAGCCGAGACTTCCTTTGCAGACTTTCCTGTGCAGACTTCCTTAAATGCATATTTCTTATTCATCAACCAACTACAAGACCAACTGCAAAATTATGAAGGGTTATTTAAGGAAGTATTTTTATCCCGTTCATGGAAGCGATGCTTGCTTTTTTTCCCCCCAGTTCCAGTCAATTTGTGGTTATATAATCATAGGAGGTATGCCCTGGAGCCCTCTTGTCACTGCTCATTGCAGTTATTACTCAGACGTGACTCTGGAAATTTAGGCAGGGTATTTTTATCAACAGAATCTTGCAAAGTTGTCTTTTAAAGGGAGATTCAGCTGTGAATCTGCGTGTCAGGTTCAAGCTCATAAGCATATAGGATCTCTCATAGGGCTTTTTTATTGCAACAGTTCTGTTCCCCAACAATCTGTATACAGTTAGTTACCTGGATACACAGGTCTCTTCCTAGAAGTCCTCTTGTATGTTTGTCTTCTCCTGATGTGCCTGAGTGTCCTGGTTTGAGGCCAGGCAGATCCTCTCTTGCTCCTGAGAGGGGCAAAAGAATGGCACTCATCACACAAATGGGTACAGAAGTGATGGAAAGTTTAAATGGAAAAGCAGTTAGTGTTGTACAGAAACTACAAAGCACAGTGATGAAGATACCCCAAAGTGTACAGAGTCCCTTCCAGCACACCTGGAGGTCCCCAACATTTCCCATCTCCCCACCTGAGGGTACACCCAAAACCCCCAGGGCTCTCCTATTCTATTCTATTCTATTCTATTCTATTCTATTCTATTCTATTCTATTCTATTCTATTCTATTCTATTCTATTCTACTCTACTCTACTCTACTCTACTCTACTCTACTCTACTCTACTCTATTCTTTCTTCGCCCCCCCTGCTAGGCTGGTCTCAGGCTGGCCAGGTCTGAGACTGCACCTCCCCCCTCCTACTCCTGGCATTAGGCCTAGCCAGGCATAAGAGGCCTTGAGATACTCCCCCACTGTTATGGATAGGGAGCATCTCCCATGGGAGCAGAGAGGGAAGAAAGAGGAAGAGAAAGACTTTGCAGCTGGATTTAAAGGGTGCAGGATATTATGGGTATGAAATACACAGCTTCCTGTGTCCACCTACTGGGCTGGACCCTCAGGACACTGGAGGTGTAACTTATGTGGCAGGAACAGGAGGCACCCAGCCTAAACTGCCACAGTGAGCAACTAGACTTATTTTTGTATTCCAGTGGAGATTACATTGCATTTGTCAACTTAGCACATGGCCATCATCTTGCTCTTCCACTACGGTTGTTTAGGTGTGTTTAACGATCCTCTCTAAACTTGCTAACCAAACGATTTTGTCACTTGTTTAACTCTTTAGGTCTTTAACAGAATAAGAAATACAGCAAACTTTTACCAGCTGTGCACTGGGAGATTGGGATTTCAACCCAAGTGCTATTGATTTTGGTGACAGAATGCTATTGCTTTTGATGACAGAGCTGCTTCAGAATGTCAAAATTGCTGTTGAAAGTGGCTTGTGCTCCCCTATCTCCCATCAATTTTTAAAATGCCTTTCAATTCTGTGATGATCCTATTGGAAAGTTTTGAAGTGTCTTAGAATTCAGCTTTTCAGTTTGTTAACAATTGGACATGCCTTCCCCACCATGCCTCCACCATGATTTACAATCAATGGACATGGCGTGACACATCAGACTTGATGTGGCCCCAGGCAGCCTGATCGAGTTGGAGGTGTCCCTGCTTCACTGCAGGGGGGTTGGACAAGATGACCTTTGAGGGTGCCTTCCAACCCAATGCAATCTGTGAATCTCTTACTCTGTGTCTCTTCAGTTTCTGCATCATTTTCTGCTTAAGGACATTTTCTGCAGCTTTATGACAACTGTGGAAATTGTCCAATTTGATGACCTTTTAGAAGGCCAAGCAGCACCAAGAGATCAATATCACATGAATTTTTTTCTCAGATAATATTCTTTCTCATCAGATTTCTTATTTTCATTCAGAGAACACTGCAAGGTTCCTGGTTTGTAATTTCCTAGATCATCTCCAGTAGCTTTTAAAAATAGGTTTTTATCATCCATGCAATGGGAGTATGGGAGGTGTTTGCTAGCATTCAATCTGCTTCATTCCCATGCTTGTTCCAAAACATGACATAAATATGATCTAAACCTACTAGCAATTTGCTTGGGACATTAGCTGCTGATTTCTGGGCCTGTGTTTTTGATCTGGAATCATAGAATTCATATTGTTATCATTAATAGTATTACCTAATAAAGAAAAAAGGAGCATGCATAAAAGATGGAATAGAATGGAATGGAATAGAATGGAATGGAATAGAATGGAATGGAATAGAATGGAATGGAATAGAATGGAATGGAATAGAATGGAATGGACCAGGTTGGAAGAGACCTTCAAGATCATCACGTCCAACCTATCAACCAATCCAACCCACCTAAACAACTAAACCATGGCACCAAGCACCCCAGCAAGTCTCCTAAACACCTCCAATGATGGTGACTCCACCACCTCCCTGGGCAGCCCATTCCAATAGGCAATCACTCTCTCTGTATAGAACTTCTTCCTAACATCCAGCCTAAACCTCCCCTGGCACAGCTTGAGACTGTGTCCTCTTGTTCTGGGGCTGGTTGCCCAGGAGAAGAGACCAACCCCTTCCTGGCTACAACCTCCCTTCAGGGAGTTGTAGAGAGCAAGA